>SMLS01074318.1:0-19397 GCA_004785975.1 Popillia japonica
GCTGATAGGGGTGTCTTGCCTTTACAGCTTTTCATCGAGTTTAAGAGAGTCTATGACGTCTTTGCGAGTTGATTAAGAAGGATTTCTTAATTTAGCTTTAATCTAAGGAAACCTGTGAGGGAACATAATCTGTTTCTACGGAAGTTCTAGCATGGTCTTTGCTCTTTGTTTGGTGAAATTTCCAAGGAATACCTTCCAATGTCTCAAGACAGAAAGATTCTTCCCGAGGGATGCTCTGAGCTGCTGGTTTATAAATCTATCACCTTTACTGACATGATATCAACTATTGATAATTCTTGAAATTGGTTCCAACCAGTAGTTGTCTGAAGTGTTCTTAATAATGTAATTTGGTTTTAAGTTAGATTATTAGTGACATAATCTCTACTTTTTCTCATTCCCTGTTATCATCTCAATCTTTATATGATTAAAGCTGTTTGTTTGAAAAGATATTTGCTACCACGTACCAAGCACTACATAAAAATGCTATAAAATGTTAGCATAAAATAGGAAGCTTCGACATAACATTAACAATTGATTTTCTTGTGGTATACAAAATTTTTGGAAGCATTCAATGCGTAAGGTAACTGCAGCGACTGCAAAGTATTTTAATGAGTAGGTCTTATAAGAGATTTTTCCAAGAGACAAATAAGATTTTGTCATCGAACGACATTGCCCTGAGTTTTTCTTCCTTCCGCCCTCTGTTTGTATTACTTCTTTCTCTGCCCATAATTTTGTAAAGCATATTGCTGATTACTATGCGCTACAATTACTTTTTGTGGCAAGTGCGGAAGCAACGACACTGTATTGCTTAGCGAGACTACCCACCACAGCTCATACTCTGTCGACTGTCTGTAAGTGTGTTTTTATGGCGTTGCTACTTACTTCGATATTAACTACGTCCCAACAGCGGGTGGTAAAGGCGAATAGCAAGAATGGAAGTAACAGCAACCAGCGATTTTGAAAAACGCGGGAAATGTGCTGTGCCGCTAGGATGCAGTGAGGATGCTTTCGGTCATTAGCATTTAATAATAATAGTCGTGCGATGGACGCCTCTACATTGCATGTACGCTATGAAACAGTTTTATCTAAACAATAGTTTTTACGTGCAGATGCGGCATGCTTTCCGGAACCATTTCAATATTCATCGTAAACGACCAGTGCCGTCTGCCTGTGCGATTAAACTGTGGGTTGAAAACATTGAATAGACTGCGTCAACAAGTAGAAAAAATCCCGGTAAACCAAAATCAGTGTGTACGTCCTAAAACATCCAGCATGTTTGAGCTGCGTTTGGAAGAAGCCCGCGTCGTTCAGCTGGCAGCGTCACACTCGCAATTTATAACCGAACAGTTAAACGGATTTTAAACTACCACTCGTATAAAAACCATCTTCTTCAGAATTTTAAAAAACCGATTACGCGAGTCGAAGACGAGTCTGTGAAGAATTTTTGAATTTAATTAATGAAGATGAAGACGTTTTTCAGAAATTCTGGACGATACTCATTTTTATTTCTCCGGTTCTGTCAACAGGCACCGCTTTAGGTTTTATAATGGCAAAATGGCAAATCCTAAACAAATGCGTCAACAATCTCTCCAATCCACGAAAGCCACTGTGTGATGCGCTATGTCTTTATCGGGGATGAATATTCTTAACGGTTTATTTTCAAATCATCATCCCAACGCGCGACAATTTTTAATGGGTTACCTGAACTGTACCAGCATAATCCACCAGCAAGTGAAGCCCTGAAAGAACGAATCCACGCGACAGTGACTCACATACCAGTGTAAATACTGTGAAATGTCATGAGTAACTTTCGGGCCCGGCTAGAACAATATCTGCGTCTGAACGGATCATCTTTAAAACATAAAATGCTTGTTTATGTAGTTTCGAGTAGTGAAAATAAAGTTTGAATAAATTGATTGTATTATTTTATACAGCTTTTTCAAAATCGCTCGTAGCTATGCCTCACCCTATATAAAAATCATCGAACAAAATGTTCAGTTCGACGAAAATATTTCTGTAATTAAGAAAAAGATGATTCTAGCAAATTGAACCTTTTTTAAATCATTACAGTAACAATTATCAGCAAGATTCAGTCCAATCAGAGAGCTGCAAGTTACAAAAATGAACATAAAACTCATATTACATTGCAATAAGCTACCACATGTCAAAATTAAAATTCCTGAATAACAATTCTGTATACTGAATCTTTCATGAAATTTTAAACGGCCAACGCTGCCTCCATTTGTGTGAAAGTTCTTATACCGTAGTGTGGCTGCAAAATTTTAAACATTAGAACTTAAACTTTATTAAAATGGCGTTTAACATGTAACTTCACGTTAAGAAATGCAGGAAACTGCGAGGAACCAGCTACAATTATTGAGAATAGGAAGATTGATACAAGTTTTCAGAATATAAATTTTAAATATGTCCAAACTAATTGCCATTTACAATAACGCACTTAACTATTCTCTCTTTTCATAGTGAAAAAAAGCTCATCCAACTGTCTTTAGGGATACTATCAAAAAGCAGTTACCGGCGATGTCAATCTCTTCTTCTGACTGGAGACTTTTCCCTCTCAAATGTTTTTCTAGCTCAAAAAATAGCCAGAAGTCATATATCGCTAAATCTGGTGAATAAGGAGGATGTTTTATAATTTTGAAATTTAAATGGCAGCACCCAATTTCGATCATGCCAATTGAAAAAGTTTTTATGTACACATCGTTAGAAATCTGATTACATTAGAGTATGTAGGTTTGATAAAAAAATGAAAATAACATTTATTATTATTATTTATTTTTCAAACAAAGTAAATGTTAAAATTGTTTACAGTTGGCTACCTGACAGTAACCAAGACAATTTCTTGTTGAACATGGTCAATAACTTCAGGAGGTATGCGATATATCTTCTGGCGAATTCTTTCTTTTAATTCTTCTAAATTCGCCGGTCTACTAACATATATTTTGCTGTTTAAGTACCACCTGACCAACTGAAACTAATCTTATATGTATAGTGGCAAATCCGAGGGCAATAATTTGCGTTGTGGTTAACTTAATGGAGGGTTGCTACTATTAGAATTATCAATTCTTACTGTTGAATAGTAAACTCAGTTACTTACTTTTATATTATATTTTCTATTTTTCTCCAAGAAAAATTGAATGCTATGACATTCACAAGAATGGATCGTGCGTGCTTAGTCCCTTGAATAACTTTTCCAAACCTTTTATATCTGTTTAATTGATTTGGTCTTATAATCACATCTTTCTAATGGTTACTCAATTATTTTGTTATCTCCTTCTTTTTATTATGTATCAATCTTGCATCATCGCACACAGAGATTTTAACTGAACTCATAATCTTCTTTTCTTAAAAATGTTATGACATTTTTAGCAGATAGGTCAAAATGAACAAAATGTATTGCTTTGCAATCACCCAAGTGGCAAATATATAGCACTAACCTGTCCTCTTAAAGTAACCGTGCCTGAATTACTGTTCTGTGACAAACAATACACCTGTTAGAAACACTTCTTTCGCAGCTTGTTGACGTTGAACAGTTTCGGCAAACTGTTCTGGGAAATTTTAAAAGATACTCTAGTAGAAAACTGCATTTTTCTTTTCTACGAACGCGTTGTAAATCGTTCAAAGTGGCGGTTACCGACCGCTATATTTTCCGTTTTCGTTCGGCGCGGCGTCTATGTGCACCGTGTGCAAATCCCTCGCGTGCACCCCTAAATACCGGGCAGGGACACCCGGCAGTATTTAAACGGCCCCGTTCCGGAAACCGACCTAGGGAATAAACCTACTCAACTTGACACAAACTTTGTAATCTTAAGCAAATTCATAAAGCTGAAATTTCCCTTGGGTGATGTAACGATATCTTAGCTTAGCTTTAGAATAGAATAAAGAAGTATCTTCCGGTATCGTTCGCCTGCGTCCTATTTATTTTCTACAAATTGCGAGAGCAGTTTTATATTGTCCAGTCGCCGGTGCTTGATCCTTGCGCCCTTTGCAGTTTAACTTTTTTTCTCATTCCAACACTGGTCGAGAGGAGAGATCGCAAGATTTATTAGAGTAGGAATATTTAATGGAATTGCTTTTCGCAACGGGGCGAATTAAGAGTATACGAACATCTAAGGCGTCTAAGTAGTGCGGAAGCATAATTTACCGATTTAATAATTCGTATTGATTCCTCGGGGGTTCAAGACGTTTTTCGTTGCCTCATTCTTATTTTGAATGCGTGGTGAGAAAGCGTCTGTAGGATAATTGAAATTGGATTTCTTCTTTGGAGTTTTAATTTCATCTAACTATAAAGAAAAACAGTCGTATTTGTAAAAAAAACTCACTTTCTAGATTACAAATCCGCACATTGGACCACAATAGGTAGGTACTTATGTAGTTATGCGATGGATTGAAAAAGGTATCTCAATGATGAGTATATATAACTTCATCATGCGCCAAAAATGCAGCGAAATATCTATATTACATGAAAACATAAATCCAAACAAATGCTCAAGCTGGTGCAAATCATGTGGGGGAAATTTGTTTTACCGTTTCATGGTAATTGATTACCTACAGTAATGATGTTTTTGCGTATACTGATATGGCTAATAAGCTTACCATAATCCAAGAAAGTTCATTGATTATAGAGTGTCCTTCTTTCTATTTCTTCTTTTTCTTATTCCCAAACACATATTTATTTATTTCAAGTACGTATATTTCCGGTAATGTACCCCTTATTTCATGGCTTCCAACTTCTATTATTCAAACCTACTGGAACATTAACTATGTATGTTTGAAAGTTTATCAATTTTGCAAAACTAATAATTTGCTAGTTTGCTTTCATTAAAATATATTTCAGATTTAGATGACATTCGTGTCTTTGTATAAATTACATTAAATTTGCAGTTTTCAAATGAATGCAATTAAATCTGTATATTTACCATTCATCCTATGGATATTATTTATGAGAGATGGTGGTGGATTGGTGGTGAGTCCCAAAAAACTACGTATTATCATTTTCAGAAGTTTTTCTACTGTTATTGTAATGTTGTACTGTAATATTCTTAGGACGAACTTGGTCATTATTTACTTGACATCTAACATATAAACATGCATTTTGATGCAACTGGCCTATGTATAATTTTTATTTGTTTAACACATGCAATAAAATAATAAATCATATATAAACATCTCACACTATCGTAATTTAAATTACATACGATATAATTTTCAAGAAAGGTATTTCATCAGAAGGAAGGTCTTTTAAGTATTGCATATAATCCTGAAATAACACACTAGATAGCTTTTAAATACTTTCTTGTTTTCCGAAGTAGCACTTTTGTATGTTCTAGAAATAGTTATTCCACTCGTTTGTTGGTATCTATAAAATTGCGTTTACAAACCCATTTATTGTTTTTTTCAACGATTGGAGTTTTTGACCATGCAGTCTGTCGTCTCTTCGAAAGATACAGAAATCCCGAGATTTAGGACGAAACTATTCTTCCTTGATCTTGCTTTGCCTTGGCGGAAAATGATTCGTCGTTTGGGATTGGATTTTGGAAGATGAACTTTGAGCGATAATTTGAGTCCAACCAGTAAGCAATAAATAGCAACAGGTCCTTGAACTTGTAAAAAACTAATCTGCTTTTTAGTAAAATGTATCTATTTGGAGACTTTTCGAGTACGCATGGTTTTTGCCAATTTTCTTCACATTGGAAGATCCGAGCAGACCATTGGCGTTTACTTTCTACTGCATATGAGTAAATCCAAGATTTATTACTAACCAGTATCCGCCTTAAAACTATTTTTTACACACCATTCTTCATGCAAAACTTGTTGAATTGAGGCCCTGGTAATCCCTAATAATTTTGGAAAAGGTGATGTGCTGATCGTCACTGATGAGCTTCTGGACAGCTTTCCTAAGTGACTGCCGTCTGTCATGGTATGATTCCAGTTTTCATTCAGGTGGTTGACATACTCTGCTATTGATTAGATCTTTTGGAAAATTTTTACTATTATACTATCCGACAACCTCCGCCAACAGTCACAATATTTTTTCGTCAATATTGTATTCAATTTGATTATCTCCATGAGATATTCTACAAGCTAATTCTGATTTTATAAATGGTACATTTAAATCTTGCATATTTTCTCATTCAGTAGGGCAGTAAAACAGAAATAAAAATACATTTATTTCAGAAGCTATTTAATAAGGTATTTGTAATATTACTACATGTGGAAGAAATTGTCTGGGATAAATTGATTTGCCTTTCTGAAAACCCATGTTGAGCTCTCCTGCTACCCTCGCGCAAGCAGCACGATAAGCAAAGAAAATGCATAAGTAATAATGAGAATAACTATTGCTTTCGCAATTTCACCTAAACGTTGTTTTTGATTTCCACAGATCTATAGTCTCTGTATGGACTGTATCACAACTGATACTAGAGGCTGGCTCACAATGTCACTAGGCGGTCAAGTCGGATATCGGCATACATATCTCCTATCTGACAGGAATATTTTCTCATTTCTATCGTCCATCACAAAATTCCCATGCTTCTGATATCCTGTAAAACTTAGCCCTCCCATCTTGATTTTGGTCTATCCTTGGATCTATTGGCATGTGGCTCCCAGTTAGTGATTTTCCTCAATACCGAAACCTCTTTTTCCCTATTTATGTGACCGTACCATCTCAATCATTGTGACTTTACTGCTCTGACCACATCTTCCCCCTCCTGTATTTCATTTATTGCGTAGTTCGTCAGTTGTCTGTATTCCCGTCCATTAACTTTTTTTGTGCCATATATGTTCCTTATTATTATTATTATTTCAAATGATCTCACTTGATTTTGTTTTTCAGTTGTCAGGCACATTGTTCATTGTTCCTAACTGGATCCTATCCGCGATTGTCCATCTCCTTTGGTTTTTTGTGGTATATGGTTGTTCCTAGATATTTAAACGTGTCAACTTTTTTCCAGAGTGTCTTGCCCAATAGGTGAGGTAGTATCTTTTATTCTTTCTTTCTTGTTACCTCCACTTATTTGGTTTTCCCTGATTGATCTTCAGCGCTCTTATCCTAGCTTGTGTACTTATGGCTTCTAGCGGTATCTCTAACGTTTTCCTGTCTCTACCGACGATCACCAAGTCATCCGCAAAGGCCACCACTTACAACAACTTATAACACCTATGTATATTAAATATGGACGTGGACAGACCATCGCCTTGCGTTACACCTTTATAGGTCTTTGCTTGACTGATAGTTTCTTCAAATGTTTCCACTGCTGCCGTGGAACCTTCCATTGTGGCTTTGTTTAATTTATGTATCTTATCTGGTATTCCTATTTTTTGCGTCCTTCGGAATAACTATTTTTCTCAGACTATCGAAGACTTGTTTGAAATCTACGAAAAAATATACGAGCAACAAATTTGTTTTTAATTTTAACAAAACCATTTTCTAATTAGACCTTCACTCATAATGCGTTTGAATTTGCTGTCAAGTAGTGTATTTGTCTGCCATTTGGTCCATCTATACAACAATGAGAGGTTATGTTGACTGTTATTACGCTTATGTATAGTTGGGTTCACCATATTCGTTATCTTAGCACCCTTTAATCTTTGTGATGATGATATTTATTATTACTTCCATTCTAAAATTAAAAGACAATAGTATTCAAGTATAGCAAATAGACATATTCAAACCAATAAACAATAAAGAATACTTAAACTTTGTATTGAACAACATTCCACTTGCCAATCAACATGCATACTTCCCTAGTTAGTATTATTTAGCCAGTAAGAGTTTCGTACTGATAACCAACAGTACACAAGACATTGTTCATGCTTACTAAATGCACACACATATGTATATTTTCTGTTTATATGCAAGTAAATGGGACGTCCACTGCATTTTAATATTATCTTCACAGTTTTAATACACAGGTAGATAATATACCGCGCAAATGTATACCATACACCTCTAAACTATGCTGTGTCTTATTAAAACTAATACGAAGCTTTTGCCCTGATTTTCCGTAATGCTCTTTAGTAATATCAAGACCTTCCACATCTAAACTGCTAATGGCGTTTAGAATATAATATTTTCATTAGATACACTAGTGTTATACATATGTATGTACTATCGAGGGCAAATGCATCAAACTGTGCTAAAACGCGTCTATTATGGGCTTTTCGTTCTGAATTGTTATTGACGTAAATATAACTGGACAAAGGGTAGGGAGCATTTAAAAGAATTTAAACCTAGCAAATTGTGAATATATTTGAAATGAATATGATGATACTGAACGTAGAGAGAACGTAGAACGTAGATAAATTAATAAAAGAAAAAAAGTTTATTATAAAGTAGTCAATATTTTATCGTGCAAAATATTATTTAAATAATAATTACAAACATTATAAAACTAGAAAGTTTAACATTATTTTCTTTGCATTCGCTTAATGTTTTAATTGAAACAACACACGCTATACGATATGTCTTAAAGATATACAATATACATATTTATATACATATATATACATTTATACCATTAATTTTCTTAAGAAGTTTTAATTGTTTCAATAATTACTGCACTTACAGTAATTTTAAGAGATTAAGAATTTAAAGGGAGTAATAGTATTACAACATAACATATAACATAACAATTAACACTTCTGAACTAAATTAATTATAATTTTATAATCACAAACTAATCAACCCTGAAGTACTTGGAAACTCTCTAATATTACAAGATAACTAAGAGGTTGGTAATCTATTATATAGTTATATAACTTTAGGCCCAACATTTTTAGTAGATAATAATATTTCATTAGAAGAATTAATTTGTAATGTAGAGTATATTGTTACGTTTTAGGGTTTTTAAATAATCTTCAGGCGATAATGTTTTCACAGAAGTATATATTTAAACTAATTTAACACTTAATAATTACTTGGTAACGAGGAACAGTAACTTAAACTATTTATTTTCACAGCGTCCGTTCTAATTACGCGCTAGTACAAGACTGTCCCGCATACGAGATTGTCACCCTTATATACATAAAATATAACTTCTAGAATTCTCTACACTAAACTAGACTGTTCTAGAACGCCCTCTCTAGAATGTCTCCAGAAAAACACGCGAACCATCCACATATCATAATTACAGTGCACTGCATAATCCATTTTAAACGGCTTTGTCGCTAGATGGCGCCATTCGTAACAATATTATTCAAAATTCAGTAGAATCACATACACAAAACACATTACAGAACAAGTTAGTAAATATAATATCCAATTATAAAAATAGGTATAGTAGTAAAAGCAAAACTAGATTATAATTATTTGACACTAATTAAATGTCAATTTCTTCCACTGGCGAAGTTGTAACGAATATTTAATAAATTATAAAGGTTCTGGAATAAATGATCCTTAATAGAATTAATAGTGTTCGAATTGACCTAAAAGTAGAAAAATATCTGAACTGTGCTTATTTATGCATATAATGGTTAGAGAAATATATTTATTATATGTTTTAATAAATTAAGACTAAATTCATTATTTTGTGATTGCGTAAATATTAAAAAATATAAATTTCTTTAAACTGGCGCTTCATTTAAATCGTTTCTTAATAAGGCATCGGAAACAATTCTATAAATAGAATCGTGTTATTATATTAAAAAGCGTATCTATTATTGAAAATTTAAATGTGTAAAACATACATGTTTTATGTATACATGTATAGCAAACAATATTTACTTTTGCCAAAGAAACAGCGTGTGCCTTGTAAATAAAATTATAATATATTTCTTTGCATTTCTTGTGAATTTACCTGCTAGGTATCCGTCTGTAATTCTAGTTATAGCTGCCCAGTGCGAGTGTCAAACGTGTCGAATACCTGCGGAAGGTCATGGCGCTTGAAGTCTGATTCATTACGTTTGCCCTCTATAGTACATACTCATGTACATATATCAATTATATGTAAGGCAGGTAAATATTTCATATACGTCTCGAAACTAAAGACTAATAAAGAGAAAGTATATTTTGAATCTTCTCTATTTAACTGTTAAAGATAAGTGACGCAAGCATTTTAAAATTTACACTTTTGAAAAACATCAAACACGAAATTCACGATTGATGAGTAAACTCATTCAACATCGAATTTAATTAATTATCTTCAGTAATTTTCAATGAAAACGATCGACGCCTGGAAAATTATTATTCGTACATTGTAAAATGAAGAAAACGAACGAAATAATGGCAACTTCTATTAACGAGTCACTAACATCACAATTAATTACGCGCTAGGGCTACTGACGTTCCTTTGTATTTATTATGGCTGAATGATTACAGAGCATTCCCTCAATTAAATTTCCAAACTAAATGATGCCTATTTTGCTGCGCTTATTTTAAATTACCGCCTGAATTATCTCTACTATAGTTTGTTACTATGTGCATAGGTCACGTTGTTAAAATTTGCAGATGAATGTGGTTAATCAGTCTGAAATCTACTTTAATTACTGCACGAACTTCTATTATTACATTTTTACTCTTTTTTTATTTAATTTTCATATTGCAGGAAGATTTATTATTAGGATTTCCGGGTGTTGAACGTGTCATGGTTTGTAAATAATTTACATACAGTACAAAAATACACAGGATATACAATATAAAACTCGACGTTTCGCCAATAATCTGCGTGGCTTCTTCAGGAGCAAAGGATATCTGCGGGTACCAGAAGGTCACGGTAACTCGACGTGTATACCACGCTAGAGGCGAAAACCCTCTGGTGAGTGACAGATGTCAGAAGGTCACGGTAACTCGACATGTCAACCGCGCTAGAGGCGCGTGCACCTTCTGCCAGGAAAAAGCTATGCTGCAGGGGTTCCTAATTTTACTTGCTATTGATACAAATAATTTAACAATAATATTTATTTACTGTTACTACTATCTCCTTATTACTATTAAATTAAATTAAAATAAATACAGTAATTAATAATTAATTAATTAATTAATTTAAAAAAAAACATCTTTAAAAGTATCAAGTAGTGGAATCCAGTATTCAATGTCTGGTAGCCCTGGGTGAAACAGAAAACAAAAGGGGGGAGAGAAGTCACAACAAAACTTGTGTAAAGCAAAACCATCGCAAAAAGGTGTACAATAAGTGGAAAGTGCAGTTAGAACATAAATTATCAAAATTAAAGTGTACCGAAGAAGGAAAATCAGCGGGAACAATTAGAGGATTTTAAACTTCAAAGAGACAGAAAAGGAAACAAACGGACAGCAGAGGCACATCGGATAACACAGGCATCATACAATTAAATTGGGAAATTATAAGGTAAGGGAAGAGGGAGGGCAGTATTAGTTAATCAATTGTAAAAATAATTCACATTATAATCTGGTTATTTTATTACAACTAATAGTTTTTATTTGCGTCATTTGTGACACAAGAATACATATACGACTGTGTAGCGATGCAGATATGTGAACATTCACCATTGAAGCGGAAAGAACCCGCCTTCAAATACTAGAGAGTTGGTAACCATCGTCGCGATTGAGATTGCGAGGTTGTGTTTTAACACTAATTCAGTGTCACCCACAGGACACCAAACACTCGGATAATCGCCAACGCGTTTCGACAGCAATGCTATCACTATCGCCTTGATAATGATAACATTGCTGTCGAAACGCGTTGGCAATTATCCAAGTGTTTGGTGACCTCTGGGTGAAAATGAATTATTGTTTTACTTCGGCTCCAAAAGATCCAGTGAAGATTTATGTTTTTTAACCTCGATCGCTTCCCTTATCTTTCGAGAAAAATAGTGCGACTTACTTACAACAGAAGTCTGATCAAAACAAATTTTGTGACCCGTGTCGAGGAAATGTTCATCTAAAACTGAATGCGGTGAAGATTGCGCCTTAATGTATCGCTGATACTCATCCATCCTGGTCTGAATTGAGCGTCCGATTGGAGAGGTGAGGGAAGAATTTGAGAGATTTTGTTTCCGGGTTTAAGAATGGGTTTGATGTTTTTCTTACGAAGAATTCCGCCGATGTGGTCAATAACGCCATGAATGCAGGGGAGCACGATGCTAGTTTGAGCACTGCTAGTTTCTGGTGTCTTTTTAGAGATTTGTCGATGACAGTACCTGTTTATGAACCATTGTATATTGCTGGAGCTACATGAATCCATTTTGAAGAAGACCGGTTTTGACGTGTTTTAATTCCTTATTGATATTACCGGGCTGCAAAATTTCAATTGCTCGATGAACAAGGGAGTTGAAAACTGATTATTTTTGTACTGGACGATGATGCGAGTTGGTGTAGAGGTATCAATCCGTATTTGTGAGTTTTCTATATACAGATTGTCCTCAGTGACCATTTTGCAGACGAGTAACCAATACATCCAGAAAGGGTAGGGACCCGTTTGTATCAATCTCCATCGCGAGTTTGATGTCGGAGTGTTGACTGTTAAGAAAATCCATAAAAGTTGGAAGAGTTTCTTTGCTATGCGGCCAGACGATGAACGATAACGTACCACCACCACCACGTGGTTTTAGATCAGCGTGTTCTAAAGGTGTGGTTTCAAATGTCGCCATAAAAATATTATCAACCACCGGGGGAAGGGGAGAACGCATAGCGGCTCCAGAGGTATGTTGGTACCATTTTTGTTGAGCAGTAAGACATGTTGAAGAGAGAGATTTTTCTACTAAGTTGGCTAGATCTTGAACAAACATCAAAACTACCAAGAAGATCCTCAGGTTCGATAGAAATTTCAGATTTTTTAGAATAATTCAGAATGTTTAGAATGTTAGATGTTTAACTGTCCTTTTAGCGTTTGAGTTTCTTTCCTATGGATAGTATAAGGCTTAAAAGTATAGTGAATTTGAAAATTTCTATGAAGTCAGTAGAGTAATTTAAACCCGTTTCACATCATATTAAAGATGTTGACATTAATATCTAATTGATTATGAGAATTATCGATAATATAATAAAGGAATATATCATTTTAGGGGCTAACTAAAACGACATATCCATGAATTCATACAGTTTCGTTTTAATACAATTTTAATATCGCAATCAAAATGTAATACTGTCAGCGTATTTGTTAACATACCCATACAAATATTTACCGGTTCATAGCGAGTCCTCAAATTAAATGACGTTTTCGACTGATGACGATACTGCGGTATGCAATGTGGTAGTACTACTAGTTGCTGAAATTCCATTTTAAACATTCCTTGTCTCCCTAGGAAGGTACACTCTACACTATTACCGCCTAAAGTCCTTTCGGAATAGCAAATAGCGTTTACATTATTGATCAGCATAATTGGTTTGAAGCCGTGCCGTGCCGATTTCACCAGAGACTCCGTAATTAACCTTAATTAATTAGATCTTAACGTTGTAGTACACCTTTCACCGTCATCTTGGCTATTTATTTTGCATACGCACGGTCAGGTATTGCCCACATTATCTTAAATGTTTGAACTTGAATCGTGTTTATTCTATGTCCCTTTATGTTTCAAGCCCTAACTGTTCAGTCAGCTGAAGTAAATTGGTCATCGTTAGCATTTCAAATCTGCAAGGCGCTGTCGTGTTATTTCTTCACATAGAGTGGTTATATAATGTTACTCACTTCATGATTTTAAATAATAGCATCTATGATGCAGGAGCGTGTTAAGGAGCTACCAGCATAGTGGATTCTGTTATGTGATGTTTTTGTATCAATTGCAATGATTAAAAATCGTTTAAGGAGATGTTCTACTTAGTCTTATACAATGATAATGGAAATTATTATGCAGATTGGTGCATCCAACCAGGTTCTCAGTACTAGTAGCTCTACATCAACCTGCACATCTAAAACCAAATCATTGGTTATTTGATATTTAACCCTTAACCACCATAGTACAATTATAGTCGCACACTCACCGTATTGCGGTCACGGTGACCGCAACGTTTTTTAGCAAAAAAATTGCAAAGTATATAGATTTTTTTGATTTTTTGAATTTTTAGAAGATTAAATAAAAAATATAAGTCCACACTAAAAAACTATTCTAATTTTATTAATAATTAAAATGTAAATAGCTATGATTATTAATAGTGTATTTGTACTAAGGGGACAAAATATGCTTTACTTGTGAAAGGAATGATTTTGGTAAAAAAACTTAACGAAATCCTTAATTAACAACAATATACTAATTTAATAAAAAGAAGAAGCAAGCAAAAAAGTTATAGAATTATAAAAATTGCAGTACCTAAACATTTTGCAAATTATGTCTGCAATTTTTACACAGTTTTGAAGCACATTCCAGGCAAGGCGGTTTATGGCATAACAGACACAAGTGAAAAGTCTTCCTTTCAATTTTCGAAGGCCATGTGTCGCATGTCTCGCGCTTTTCTAATTTTTCCTCTCCTATCATGTCAGCACCTCCCTCAGGAGCACCTATCACAAGTAACTGGATCAGCTTTGTTGCCCAAATTTACTGATGGACGTACACCGGGAAGTTGTACTATAATATTATATTTCTGCGTTCTGGTTCTAGATATGAAAGTTTTTGAGGACCATTGATAGCGACTTTTGCCATAGGAAATTGTTGATTTGTTGGTTGATCCCTCGCTGTTTTCGCCACTGTCCGTCTGCATCTCCTTGATGGATTCAGCACTGCTTTTTTCATTGCCACTCTGAATCTCTTCAATGCGTTCATCTTCGCTATGTGCTTCTGCCTCCGAAACTGAATCACGCTCACTTACTTCGAAGTAATCTTCATTAACATTGTCGTCGTCACTATTTTCGTCAGCTGTTGGATCAAACCAATTCAATAAATACTTTCAAAGTCCGGGTCACCGTAACGAACCCTTTTTGATGATGTAGGGTAGTCACTCATAGTCAAAAGTCATACGAAACACAAATTAGGAAAAACTGAAATAATTACACTAATACCGAAGTTCGGTCACTGTGACCGCAGCAGAATTTTTATTGCGCCTTTGCAAAAAACAAGGGCATTAATCACGTTAAACTTTTATATATGAACTAACGATCGCGCCGCTTGAAGGTACTGAGACGCACATCTCGATATATTGCAGTGGGAACATTTTCTAAGAAAATGCATTTTCGCAGTGGTATCAGTGACCGCCCTACGGCGGCTAAGGGTTAAGTATGAAACTAGTCTACATTATGATTTAAAGGATAAGCATTCTCATATCTGACGTTAGAAACGCTTTCCATATTTGGCATTTACGTATGTGTTGAAGAAATCTATATAAAACTGCAGATACTATTCGCATAATTGGAATAGCATAAATTTCTAGATTTGATAACAAGTACCAAATTAAAGTTTGATCAGAAGCGGAAGCAGCAGATTATTTCGAAGTGCTCCAAGAGGCTATATGTTTTAAAATTCCTAAGAAGAAGATGGTGGGGTGCTGACTCTATTAGTAGGTATACGGAGCAGCAATTAAGAAAGAAAACCGTATCGCAAATGACAACAATAAAGCAAAATATCAAATAATATGCCCTATGGACAAAAAAAATCTGTGAACAATTCTTGATAGCGCAGAACCGTGACTATCTCAGCACATACACATGTGATTTATTATAAAATACCATATGTGTAATAATAAAGACAAGATGCAAATTTGAAAAGTTAATCACCGTAAGATATTACAATTACAAGTAATTTGACTTTTTGTTTACCATTCCGTTGTCCTTGTAATAGATTTCCCCATCGCGACTCCACTCTTTTTGAAACCAAATCTAGTTGCCAAATCGTTCATGCTGTTGTATCTTATCCTGGTTAGATCTTCCTTGATGAATTTCTCAGGTTTGACTTTGAATAATAAACATCACTCTTATATTTATGTGCGGCAAACTTTATAATAATTAGCCTAGATTTATTGTTTTTTTTTCCCGACTCTGTGATATTTATCAAGATAATTAGGAGGTAACTTAAGATCCCGTGGTCAACTAAATTTTGACTAAACCCGTATCATATGTATGTTGCCTTCATGCTGCTTTGTCCGTTACACTACTAATATCTGGATCAATCAATGACATTCTATCCCACAGGATGGGGGAGAACATACATTTCCATGATATTTACGTGTTACATACGTCTTTGTCGCAATCTGTTCCAGGTGACTTTTGACAGTTATCATCTAAGTAACTTAATATCTTGAATTATTTAAATCAAATTGAATTCGTATTTTCACTATCTTGGTGATATACGACGAGCTTAGTCAGCTGTAGAACTAGCAGTGATTAATAACAGAAATAGTGGAATATAGTAGTAATATTAGAAACATTCGATTACGTAATCGCAATAATTGAAGCGGAAGTATTTGTATAAAGCCCTAGAAAATGGCAAAGCCACTGACTTGTTTCCTTCTTGAATGCAGCTATTAATGCATGTATCCATCATTCTTGCTCAAATAAACGATCTCTGATTTTTTAATCGGCAATATACATATTTAGAGCTACGTACGCTCATGGAAAGTTCAGATGTACCACTGTAGGCAGTTGCCTACAGTGGTACAGTCAGTTGTATACATTCAACTGAATGTATACATTCAGTTGAATGTATACAACTGACTGTTCAAACATTTGCGTCGTTTGGACAATTCCTGGGAAAGATCTACATTAATTATCACGATTTACTATGTAAATACATGATTTACGCTACATATTTCGAAATGAATTAGCTAACACCAGCTCTACAAGTAGGAGAACCATTGCAGTAAAAATTAGCATTTTATATATATATAAGTGTAGTATGAAAAATTTTAATCTTATAGCTACATATGTAGCTATACCACAATCGTGAGGTCAGTAGCTTACCTACAAACTACTAGTATCTAACAAATCTCAAGCTGTATACGATAATAAATCCTTTCTCAGCTACCGTAGAGTAGGGATATAACGTTAAATCCGAACTAAAATTGCTTGGAGAACCGAGGTTGCCGAACCTCACCATGCATCCATATATGCAAGAGAAGCGTTTCGAAGGAAATGCATAATTTATATCAAGATTCCTCTGGAATAAATCACATATTCCTTCGGTAACCCTAACATGGATCTCGCTAGATTCTGGTACAAATTGGAACTAAATTGTGCTCATATTAAATTTAGTAAGGAGACTGCGTAGAAGAAAAATGAAATGTAAATTAACTTCGGTTGGTTTTAAAATTTCAAACGGGCAGAGAAATTTTCTATTAATGTATAAGCGAGCTGCATCAGTATATTAGATTATGAAAATGGTACAATAGGTCTGTTCATAAAACTAGAGTTTTAAACAGCTATAAAGCTGCTTGCAGCTGTTTATAATTTTATAATAAAAAACACATACCAACATCCACTATCATTCTCGTCGTAATAATGACAGCTCTGCTGTTGCAAGCCTCGGTTGAATTTTATGGCAGGAATAGTAGTAGGCAATGAGTTTTATTACTGAGAATTTAATTTAAAATAGCAACTGCCGATTTTTTAAAATGAAAAGTCACCCTTAAGAACAATTGATTTCTCTATACTATGCTTTAAACTCAAACCATTAGATAAAAATTCGAGTTCGCTTCGCAAATAATCGCCATCCATTTTAAGTTTCACCGCTCCCAATACTACCAATATGCATTAAAGTTTTTAGCATACCACATTGCCGAGAAATATTTGAAAGCTATTAAACTTTTCCGACGTTGCGATCTAAGAACTTATCGATACAGTAACTTTAGCGGTGTAATAGGATACTTCGCTACTATTTTCGATAACAATATTTTCCCAACTTTCAATATGGCGATCACATTTTGCAGCTGTTGGTATTTTTAACGTCGAACATTGTCTGTCTTGGTTTTTTTTTTCAGCCAGGAAGTTTTAATCATAAAAATAAAACGAATTCGGGGTATTTGTAATAAAAATATAATAATGGCCAACTGATATTGTTAACATGTACAATGCTTTTACTTTGATTTGATTTGATTTAATTTGATTTGCACACTGGGTACAGATCAGGTATTGCATCCCCTTAACACCGCGGCCTAAGGCGCTTTACAAAAACAGGTTTGTCCCCTTTACTTAGGTTTAATGATCTGTATGGTAAATCTTTTTCCGGTAGACCTGTTGGTTGGTTAGTTTGTTTCAAAAGTGACTGTCTCTGTTGTACCAATGCGCGCATTCAAATACAATGCGGTAGGCTGTTTCCTTCTCCTCATTGCATAATCTGCAGATAGGTTCATCTTTAAAGATTCCAATTCTATGCAGATATTCCCTTAGACAGACGTGTCCTGTTAACAAGCTCGTCACTGTTCTAAACTGTACTCGGTTAAGAGCCAGCACATCCGCTGCTAACTGCTGTGATGGCTGCCTCATCATCCTTTTGCTGTGAACTGCCTTTCAACGTTGTTCCAGTGTACCTGGTGTGCTTTTGTAATCCACTCAGTTACTGCACCACGTTATTGCAGTCTTAGTTATCGCCAGACCCGGTTCCGGTCCAGTAAATTAAGTTTCAGAGCCTCTTCTTGCTTATTTGCGACTTCATTGCCTGGTTTGCCCTTATGCCCCGGCACTCACACCAAAGTCCCTTTGTTGTGTTTGGCCAGAGTTTTTAGGTTTTCCAGGCAGTCCCAAGCTAGCTTTGAGGTTATCTGATAGGCTGCTAGAGTTTTTAGGGCCGCCTGACTGTCCGATAGGATATGTATCAGCTGACTTTTTGGTTGTTTATCCAATGCCCTTCGGGCACATATCTCTACTGCTAGTATTTCCGTTTGTTGCACGGTGGTATATTGCCCTAATATCATGTATTCTTCATGATTTAGGGTTTTCCCATATACATATACCTGACCCAGAACCTGTCGTTTTCTTTGACCCGTCTGCCTACCAGATCTGGGTTCGGATTCCAGGTTTCTGCTTTTTACTTCACTCTTCCCAATCTAGGACAACCTTGAATGGTTTATCAAAGAAGAGTTTGGCAATCATTGTATCACAGCCCATATCAAAAATAGGGTTTGTTATCTCAGTGGTTATTCTGGCATGCCCCGAAGTATTCTGGGTTCTTCAGTTTTCGCCGCATTTCGGTCTATATGTCCCTATTCTTGCCTCCCCCCTTACGTAAATGTCCAAGGAGGGCAGGTTTAGCATGGTCTCCATAGCAGCTGTTGTCGTGCTGTTTGCGGCACCAGTGATACACAGACAAACTAACCTCTGAACCCTTGCGAGTTTTGCAATCGCTTGCTTATGTGTAAGTTTAGTCCACCAAATCAGGCAACCGTAGGTTACTATAGGTCTTACCGCTGCAGTGTACAGCCAGTGCATCATGCGTGGTTTTAATCCCCATGTTTTCCCAATTGTCCTTCGGGTGGTCATTAGTGCTCGTTTGCACTTGTCTATCATCTGTTCAAGATGTTGATTCCATGTTAACTTCGAATCAAG
>SMLS01074319.1:0-12079 GCA_004785975.1 Popillia japonica
ATGTGGTATCAACATGACGATTCACCGGTACATTTTTTTCCATATTGTACGTGAAAATTTAAATAATGTGTTAGCAGATCGCTGGATGGGAGGGCGTGGAGGGCCTGTATCGTGGCTATATATAGTGTTTAAATTGTTTTCAAGTATGCGAAAACATCCTGTGTATGGTATAGAACGTTTATTAGATATGTATATGAACGAGAATTTCGCGGCAGAACCATTTATTATTGAGAAAATAACTTAAAACTTAAACATAAAACATAAAATTCTATAACAAAAATTTAATTGTACTCTGGAGGCTAATAAATAATTAGTGTGGCCACCTTGAGCTGCAACTATACTCTCTTATCGTCTAGGTATCGAGACTACCAACTTTTTTAATTGCATATCGCTAAATATACTACTACTACTACTACTACTAATATACATATGTTGTGTTGTGGCTTGTTCCAAAATGGAGCGCAAATGTTCAATTATTGGATTAAGGTCTGGCGATTGTGCAGGCCAATCCAGTACCTCTATCCTATTGGTATGAAACCAACTTTGCACAATTTTGGCTGTGTGCACTCATTGTTAAGGACTAATTGCTCTGCAGATAAACGAAGTTTTGATTTAAGAATATTTAAATACTTTTTTTTAGTCATGATTCTATCAATACATTCCAGTTCACCACACCCTTCCCATGACGATGAACCCCAAAACATTAGCCGTCCTGCGAAATCAGACTTTTTTGCAAAAATTTAACAGCAATTGGATGGAAGGATACCACCACACGCCCATACGTGTGGTGGTATCCTTCGATTTTATGCGATTTCTAATACTTTGTGAATGCAATTTTACGTTAAATTTGTTTTGTATTGTAATAACCTATCAATACATTCTGTAGTTTTCCTTTTTCTGCATTGGCATTTTTTATTCGCAATATTTCCTCTCTTTTTATACTTCTGTACAATTGATACAACTGTAGTTCCAGGAATGAATAATCTTTTTATATCCCAAATCTAAATCTATGTTGTGATACTTTACTATAAATCATCGTAATTCACTAATAATTTCTCGTTGTGGAGCCATTATGCAAATTTTGAATTGTAACACACAACCATTCTAGCGGTAGTATAACAGTAAAGTAAATTAAATGTTACAACTACGTTAAAACGACAGTTAAGGGCTTTCGCGGAAATGCCGTAAACGTATTTACATGCTTTTTACAAAAAACTCTTTTTCACTTCTCTTTTCAGTTCTCAGGACAAATTTATATGGGAAAAATAAACATTTATTCTAATGGTAAAATGTAAGGAGTACGATTAGTTTTTTTACACACTGTATATTTCCGTATTTCAGTAATAAAATTTTTGAAAAATATTTCCTTGTGAAAGTCGATTAAAAGCGAAAGGGTCTATCCAAGCGATGTCTAACATTTCTGAAACAAGTTTTAGTCGTGATGACTATGGTTTATTATAAACAGTATTATGACTTCTCGGCGGAAACTTTGAGATAGCTTACTAATTAATTAATTATTGTAATTGCTCATTCAGAATAGTGCTGTCCACCAATGTGGAAGACTAAAAACAGCAATAAAAAAACAACATAAACAGCAGAAAATATAGCAAGTCTAAATTGTAAAGTACACGAATAGAAAAACGGCTAAACGACAGAAACAGTAGATAACGTTGTGCACAAAGTAACGGCAAATAATTATTATAACTGCTTAAGACTGCATCTTCATCAACATAATTTTTAAAATGTTTTTATATCAACCAAAAGCATGAAAAACATCCTAATTCCTCGTGAGTACGGTTCATTACCCACTTACTGACCTCATTGTTAGTGTTCTCGCAACATTACGCGAAAGCGGTGACTGTAGCGCCTGTGACAAACAGCTTTCGTTGACAGCCCTACTTCTCAATACCAATAAGCTGGTACTATATTGAGTTCGTTTAAGAATAAATTACTTTCCTTAATACCAGGACATATTATCCGACCGTCAGATTTACAACAATCTATTGGATGATGTAAAGCCTTTGGAGTTTAAACATAAAATTATCGGGCGACTGTATCGGGTTCATAAGCTTGGCCGCCACATTTTTTAAAATTTGATTATGCCATTCCTCTGTGATGATTTGTTGTATTGAAACCACGTTTTCTACTACTAAGTTTGTAGTTACTCTATTTCCAATAGTGGTCATTTCCTTACAACACATTACAAGTTTATTTATTCAATCAAAAACGTTAAACAAATTTAAATTAAAAGCAGAAGCGTTCCAAAAGCTCTTGGACGCCACAAATAAATACGAACTAATGACGTAAAAAATCTTTCAATCTTGCTAGAAGTTGTGACCAAGTTTATGATTGGGTAATTTGCAAGTTTAATAAATTTAATTAAAAATAAAATAAATTTGGTTTCAATTCTAACCAAAAGTGGAAACAAAACAAGTTCACTAACAATAAGAAGCAAAAGTTTTATTCCAACACTGGTTAGTTTTCCGATATGGTATCACTTATTTGCAGAAACTTATTTGATGAATACTGAACATACTTTTTGTTTTTATTGCAGCATTACACAACTTGTGAATATTTATTGCGTAAAAACGTTAGTCCGCAGAGAAAATGTATCTATGCAATATAGCGTAATATGCACTAGTTTCGGTCGACAACAACTAGGTTGTTCCATACAATACATTCGCTCCAAACAATTGCATTCGTACTATTTTGAGTGAATAAATTTATTCTAGTAAACTGGGCTGTGTCCGGTGAGATTTATGGCACTGAATAGCAACAAAGTGTATGAGGTAATTGAGTTATTTTTGTTCGATAAACGCGGAAGAATTTAATGTTTGTTAATTGGGCATTGTTCTGTAATTGTGGAGAATTTAATCAAACGTTAGAGACAGATGAAAATACATCGAATTACTGTTATTAATGGTACGCACATCTATTTGGTTGATATTGCATTTAACATGAATTAGTGGTATTCGAAATCTGTTGTAAGGTTGTCAGTATGCATGTAAAAGCACACAAAACATTTGAGAAAGTCTCAAATGATGCATATACAATTATCGTTTACATTTTAAGTAGTAAAAATTTAAACTATATACATACAGTGAAAGCTCGTTTTCGCAGAGCTCTCATAAGAGGACATCTCTCACAAACGGACAGTTTTTCTGTAACCAAATTTTTGGATATGAATTCCCATAAAAAATGCATTCTCATAAGCGAACACTCTATTGGACGGACGCGAACAACAAAATTTCCCCGAAACGCTCTCACAAACGGACACAAAGCTCTCAAACGGGACAACAGTTTCGGTAGTTACCGATAGTGCAAATTCTTACACGGGGGTTTCCCCTTGTTATAGAAATTCCAGTGTTTTACGTGTGTCAGGGAGTATTATTAGCGACTTAGGTTGAAAAGTGTGAAAATGGCACCCAAAAAAAAACGTTTTTAACTTTAAAACAAACAATGGAGGCAATTAATCTTGCAGAGCACGAATATTTAAGTATTCGCCAATTTATTTAAATAAACTATTAATTAATTGCAACAATTTTAGATTAAACATAAGCAAAACACAAGCTGCACAAATTATGACACAAAAGTAGCCATTCGTGGGCAATGGCATAATCGGATGACAATCTGTATCAAGAAATAAGCCAGGAGCAAGCATATTCCTATATCAGGGCCGTCAATAAAAGCAAAAGCCAAAGAAGCGGCTACAAAAATGGAGAAAAAGGCATAACATCAGCTTCACATATATTACCGGAGAATCAGCGGATGCTGGTCAAGTAAGTGCGAACCAGTTTTTAGAAAAGTTACCAAAGACGATTTTGGGATACAAGCCAGAGGATATTTATAACGCTGATGAAAGTGGTTTGTTTTTAGAGCTTTACCAGACAAAACTTTGGCATTAAAATCTGAAAAATGTGTAGGGGGTAAAATGTCGAAAGAAAGGGTGACCATATTGTTTTGTATCAGCATGGTGGGAGAAAAAGGAAAGCTTTTGTAATCGGAAAAGCCGCTCGACCTAGGGATCTGAAAAATGTTCCTCTTAATAATTTGCCCGTTACGTGGCCTTCCAACAAAAAAGCCTGGATGACACGAATCATAATGATAAATTGAATAAACTGGATTCTTCTGGATTTGGATAAACGAAAGGGATTTCAAAGACGAAAGGTTTTACTTTTCTTAGACAATGCTGAGTCACATATCCAAGAGCTAAACTTTATAAACATTTCGACCAAATTTGAAATTCTTTTATATTTAATATTCATTATTTAATATTAAGGCATATCCTTTCAAAAATGGATGGGCGTTGCCTCCTTCGCGGAATTTTCAAAATCAATTAACATTTTGGAGGTTCTTTATTTCATGAAAACGGCTTGGGATAAGGTAACTGCCAACACCATTCGAAACTGCTTTGCCAAAACAAGTTTTAAGAAATCTGAAGTTCAAGGAGGGAACATGGAATATGATCCAGAAGATGATTTCCCCGTGGCAACAGTAGCAGAGTTTTGGTAGAATTTTAATGAAATTCATCCGTGTGAGAGGATTTACAATGATCACGATCTCTTTAATTTGGATCAAAGAGAAACAATTTGATGAAAATACGGTTGAAAATGTAGTTGAAGAAAAAGCAGTTGCACAAAAGAGCGATGAAGAAGAGGCAGAAGATGGAGAAGGAGAAGCAGGAAAAGATGCTGAACCTATAAATTCTTACGCGCGGGCTATAAAAGTTGTAAAGGTTAAAAAAAAAAAATGCAAAAGAAGATTTTATTGCATTGGAACACTTAAAAAACTTTGAATTACATTTTCAGCATTATTTTTTACAAGAAGTGTAAGAAATTAAAACAATCATAAATATTCTTATACCTACATTTAAACATCAAGTATGTATGTATGTATGTACATATATGTCATGTTTTGTTTTTTTTTTCTTGGTTTTGAAGCATTGTTCGATTAAAAAGCAGTTTTGTGTAAAGTTATCTTTGTTTCAAATAGGAGGACATCTTCCGCCAGCGGACAAAAAAACTTGGAACCGTCGATGTCTGGTTATGAGACCTTTTACTGTACTAAACTATAAACTAGTGTGTACGTAAACATTTTTAATACCTGACATTAATGATTGTAACTAGCAACTTTCTAGAATTCTTGAAATACCTTTTTAAATATGTAAATGTTAGTTTACTATGCCAAAGTATTTCGTTTAGATACTTTTTCACTACATGGATTGTCAAAAAACGCGAATCGATCCCTTCGTTTGCTTCACTCGTTTCCTCCAGAACATTTGTTGTTATCGCTGAGTTCGGGAAAGCGTCTTGTTCGGAAATCTACATTCTCAAATTGCTCGTTTATCTCTTTTTTATCTTTTACGGATATGCGGACATATCCGGAGTAAGTAAATACGTTTTGGACTTCGGGCGATAAACTGGATGGTTCAGTTTTAAACTGAAATAATTTAAACCTGAGATGTAAAATTGTATAATACCTCAGGCTCCAGTCTTACTCAAAAGAAAGTTTACGACAGAAGTGTCTTAATCAAGCTTTAAAGTTGAAGATTATTACCTAATTAATAAAGTTGATTACTCTCAAGTTTCTCAAATGTGAAGTTAAGCTTTCCGAGACTATTCATGAATGTTACATCAATTGAAGTAATAAAATATGTACAACTACATACAGATAAACTTGACTCGCACAGATAATTTGTCCTTCTTTTTATTGCCATATATTTGTTCAGTTTAATGTCATCGATTGTTTTAAGAAGCACTATCTCCCGAAGAAAACCCCTAAATGAAGGGACTAACCAACCAGATAACAAGAAACACGAATGAGTCTAATAAATAATACATTTCGAAGGTCAGTAGGAAAAAAAGAGGAGGCAGGATGAATGAAAATATAGTAATGAAGCATACAGGTCAGTGGCGGAGCTTTGTGTGAATTGGCCCTGGTGCAAATTTTATAAATAGGCCCTCTTCTCCCCTCTCAATCACAAACATAAAGTAATAATTATGAAGTACTTACAATTACAAAAACTTTTCTCGCCGCGCTTTCTTCCCAGCAAATGATATAATTAGTTCATTAATGTCTATCGCTTGTGCTTTTTCATTTTCAATTGAAATGACAGCAAGTACAATAAGACTTTCTTGCCCCATTGTTCTTATTAAATAGTTTTTTTTATTAATTTTAACTTAGAAAATGATCTTTCCGCACTTGCCACTGTCACAGAAAGGGTCAGAAATAACAAAAGTACTGTAACTATTTCTGGAAAACTAGAACTTCAAACATTATTTTCAACAATTAATAGGTAATTTGGCCAAATCATACACGGTTGAAACTGAATGTAGTTGGTACTGAACACAGGCACGGAAAGATATAAGCTGAGAAGGAAATGCAGAAAGATCCTTTGAATATTGGTTAACTAAAATTTCAGCCTTTGATAAAGTTCGTCGTCTTCTACATCAGTTTTTCTGGAAATATATTTTCAAACTTTTCTACGACACTTTTCATACCGTTAAACCTATTTTTTATTTGACTTATTATAATATCTAAAGTAGCATAATAAACTTCAATCTTGAAATGGTGTTCAGCATCTGCCACTCTCTCATCCTCACATACATAATTCGTCAAAGAATTTTTTAATTTTTCGTTGACGTTTAGAGACAAACGATGTACTGCCTCCCCATTTAACACGATTGTCTGTGCTTGGCATTGCGTCTGATTAAAATTATTTCGAAAATTTGTTAACGATGTCATAGCATTTCCCAATAATTTTACTGTCTTGTCAAGCTGCATGTCTGTTTTCTGAAGAAATTGAGAAACGCCATTTATTATTTTTAGAAGTTGATATTGAAACTCCGTTAAGAAAACAAATTCATATTTTTCCATTTGATTTCCTAAAAAATCTTCTTCTTACTTAATAAACTAAACCTTTTAATACATCTGTATATCTATATTTCAGTGTAACTATTGACTCATATCTAGACGACCATCGTGTAGGATTCAATTTATTTAATGTTAAATGATGGAAATGTGACAGTTCCTTTACGATGTTCCATCTCTTAAGGCTGTGTCCGAAAAAAGTATAAAGTTGTTCGATAAAAGCGTAGTAGTTTTGCAATTCCTGCACATATTTTACACAATCATTGAGAGCCAGATTCAAGTTATCGTCTCTAATAATGGAAACAACGAAAAATTTGACTCATCTGATCGATTTTTGAATTGTCTTGGGTTGTGTCAATAATTATAGAGAAAAATGGAGCGTCATTTATTTAAGAAACAAAACAAAAGTGTAAAGTTCTTTTATAATATTTATTAATAACTTCCAATGTAAATTTTGAATAATATTTTCTAAAAGCTGCAAATTAAAGGTATGTCTCGAGAAGATGAAGGTGGGCCCCCCAGCGAGTGTGGGCCCTGGTGGGCACCGGTTGCACCGGTGGTTGTTCCACCACTGATACAGGTAGATCTAAAAAAATTGCGTGTAATACACTGAAAAACAAAGATGTGTAACAGAAAGTAGGTACTGAAAAATGCTTGCTGAAATATAATAGACCATATCTTAATATGTTTAATTCTAGTTTTTGATTCTATTTCTATTATTGTTATAGGCGGTACCTAAATGATTTTTGGTATTACCATTAGTTATTTCAAACAGAATCATTCGTTTACAATTTAGACAGTTGTCCAAAGTATCAGTTAAAATTTGAAAGGAAAATAACTGGTAGTGGATATATCGGACACATCGCTTGGACAAAGACCGAAGGAAGAAAGTTGACGCAAAGTCATAAGACCAAAGCAAGATGGAAGAAGAAAACGAAAGAAATGGAACAAAAAAGTAAGGTGGTTAAGGAAAGTCAGCTAACTTCTGATTTCCTTTACCTATTCTTTTCATGTCTGACGAAGCCAGCCATGTCTGACGCAGTTAAAGCCGAGAAGTCCTAATAATCATAAAAAGGATGAGAAAAAAAGCAAATATAGAGCTATTAAAAAGAATTAAACAAACTGAAAAACCAGCAGAAAACATAAAAGTTAAATAAGGGGATGACAGAAAAATGCAAAATGATGCAAATTTCAAAACGACTAAAAGAGAACAAAAAAATTATATTTGAAAAAGGTTAATTGAAAAGTTATCTTCTTAAGTAAGTAGTAAGCAAGTCTCCAAGTTATTCGGGATTCATATGAAAACCACTATTCATATAAACACAAAAATGCTTATAATAAGCGCTCATGGTCTATTGCTGGAATCACCCTGCTATGAGAGTACAATCAAACAAGATCAAACATTGGCTTCGGATCACGTGATTTCGGTTTTAACCTAAAGACCTCATCAGCGACGTTTGGCATGCAATATCTGATTTTACGCCTATTATAGACATTTTTTGTGTTTATTTTTTTTGCATCTTTTGAGTATACATATGTATTTTGCTATAAGCCTCTCGCATTCTTGTGAGGACAATAAGTTTATAAATTGTAGTAGGTATGCATACTGCACCTGAGTTATTGCTTAAGTACTGTTTCAGCTTAAACTATTTTATTGATTTGGTAGCATGCACCAAAATACGTGAATGTTTGGTAACAAATATCCTGTTAGGATATTCAGATATTTTTGGAACATATTGTCTGGTATGTCATCCACAGAATTTCAATTCCGCAATTTTTCCAGATATTTTACCAACATATAATCTCGAAATATATATTTTTCCAGGAGTTTAAGTGCGCACTTTAACAAACAGTTACAAAACGCCTTCTATTTGCTCCTAATTACACATTTTCTTCGACCGTCCAATAGGTCAAATCAAATTTTTCCTCGTCGCTAAATATGTATCACTTGACTTCAGTTCCTTAGAGTCTATAAAGCTTTTCTTTTAGCCCAAGAAATACGTTTCCTTTTTGGGTTTTGAGTTGACAAAAACTTTTCTATAGCGTAGTCTCATACTCATAGCTTATGAATGTATGAATCCAATTTCTACACACTCTTTTGGAATAATTTAGATCCGGCCGTTGACCCACAACAATTGAACGTAGTTTGTGTTTTTATTTTTTCTGGCTCTCCATACATTTAGGGTTAATAAAACAAGAGTTCATAATTATTAGGGCTAGTTGCATTAAAACTTTTTAAATATCGAAACAATAGTGCAAGCCATATAGGAATTCACTAGATTTAAGGAGAAAATAAATTGCATTGATAACTTTGCCCGCCAAAACTTATAGTGGATAGGACTCCTCTTACATATTACATGAATTAAATGTCTAGAGCATTATAATTAAATTTTCAATATCAGATTTATATTTCTAAACGCCTATACAATTTTTCAGATATGTATGCATGCAGAGACATGTAAATTGATTTCTGAAATGAAAACCTCATATACGCGGAAATCTCGTTATTATTTTCATTAGTAGTTGCGTCTACGCCACGTATTTGCTGACTAGTCAAAATGGACACCTTCAGCAAAACCGGCTATCGTAGAAATGCATCAATCACGCTTCAAGTACATATTCCGGAAACTAAATACCCACCTATCTCGTTCAGAGTATATTGGGACACGTTGTACGTTAAAGTTCGATACTTTTCTAATGTGTCTGATGTATTCTATATTGCATGTGCAGTTAGTTAAGCTATTAATGTCTCCCGCTTGAGCTATTAGTTACCTACAGAAAAACTAAATTTTTCTGTAAATATTTACTGATGTTGAGTGATACTAATTTTGAAATACACTGTTAGTGTTATGTAAATATATAAACTGAATGTAAATAGTGTTAATGCTGTACTGTTTTATTAAAATAAACAGCAAAATCCTTTATCACAAAAGTAATTTAATGGCTCTCTAACTCGTTACAACTGCTAAACATACATATTTATGACTAACAATAAGCAGTTTAACAAGTGGTGAGATCAGTTGTTAGCTTTCCAAACCGCACTTAATATTTAATTTTTAAGTTTTACGCGTATGGGTATGGTGAAATTAATGATTTATTCATTTAATGTTGCGTGTTACATGCGGAGGTTTGTTTTCACTGCGTGTAATTAAAATCAGGAAGATGAGAGATGTAGAACGGATTAATTTAATGTACGGATATTCACGCAATCCGCGCATTAAAAGATTATGTGTAAACTAATGTTGCGGAGATTTAATTTCAGAAATATGTTCTGAGTGTGTTTCCCTAGAACTGAGTTGCGAATATAAATATAGCAATGTGTATAAATTACAACACGAAACAAATTAAATAAAAAATAAAAGACCCAAACATAATTAAAAATAATTAAAAGGAGGTACGATAGTTCGACGTGTCACCTACGGTAGAGGTGAACTTTAATGCTGGAAAGGACTATATACGACAGTATCGAGTCAATACTGGAGAAGCGGGAAGAACAGGTTTCTGAGTGGTAGAAAGTTGGTACACATGATCATAATTGTTGAGATCTGCGCATGCGACATAATGTTGACATGTACGATAAATCTTTTGCGCATGGCATATAATAACAATTGTCTGCCTGAGTGTGGCAAGAAATGAGAGCTACCCTGATGACCACAGTAGAAGAACTGCCGAAACGTCCGATTGTAAAAATCCTACTAACGATGGAACAGCTTAAGCAACAACTTATTAACAGATACCCAATTTATTAATTTTTCTAGGGTTCATCTTGCCCAGTGCGGTCTGGCATTATCATGTTGCAGAATAACACCTTTTCTGTTAAAGATTTATTTTTACTATCCAATTATTCACAGTAAATGGTTGGAAATGAACAACGCCGCGAGTACTCCACCAAACACAGAAAAGGGTGTTTTTGGGGTGTAAACCTGGTTTAGCAGTACTTCGTAGCGATTCATTTGTAGAGAGCCACTGCCTTGCCTAATGGATTATTATACATATATAGAGGACCCATTTTCAATCTCCGGCGATCAAGCAATCCAAAAACGCTTCTCTATTGTGCCGTTGAAGTAATAAGTTGCATATGGTGTATCGGTTAGCTGTGTTCTATTCGAACAGATTATGCGGGAGCCAAACATCTGCTTACTTTCTCAATCACCTGCAAATGTTGTTTTTGGATGGCCACCCAAGGTTGGGGATGACCGTTTAACAATCTGACACGGATTTGCTTCCACTTTCATCCTAAATTCGTCCGTGGATAGGTAATAATGTTGTTGGTCTTCCTGATCGATACGCATTGGAATGCACCGAGATCGGTGATGTTTAATTAAAACGAATTTGTGACGCATTTCCAGGAAATGTTCTGCTAAGGCTATTAGTGTTGAAAATTTGTCCTAATGCGATTTTACTTGATCCTGGTTTGAATTCAGCGTCCAATTTCGCGTGAGTATATCAAACCACAAACATATGAAATTTTATCTTTATGGGAGAGAGCATGGCAAGTTTCCTTGGGCTAATGAAGAGTTTGGAAAAGCTTATTCAAGAGTATAAAGGTGGTTCTAATGTTTTGCCTCCGGAGAATGTTACCAATGTCTGTAACACCTAAATGTAGGCAAGAACGATACAGATTTGTTGTTTAGTATTTGGGATCCTTGGATGAAGCTGACCAATTACAGATTGTTTTTGTGCTGAGTAATGGTGTGATAGGTTGTTGACGAGTAATTAATATATCAATGCAGGTTAGGAACCGTTTATTTCGACTTCTATAGTAAATTTGTCAGTTTATGCAGAATAGCAAAACATTCAAATGATATAACAATTATTCATCATCAATTTTCTCAAAATAAATACACTAAAATTAGTGGCTTTGGGACAAGAATTAACCGGATATGTTTCCGTAAGGCTAGATAAAATTCAATACTCCTTATAAATTAATTAAGGTAATTCTAATATGTAACAGTTTTATTAATAAAATCAGAATTTCATATGCAACTTTTAAGCAGTTTATTATGTGTTCCAGTTATTGGTAACAGTGAATCCAAATTTCCATGAGCGGCAGTGCATATGCTTTACAAAATTATTATTGCTTTGTTGATGACAGGAGAGCAATTAAATTGCTATTAAACCAAACTGCACAGTATTAATTACGTATTATTGACCGTGCAGTACTGTTAAACTTATTTTTAGCACCAAACCATCCATATATTTATTGTTA
>SMLS01074322.1:0-42501 GCA_004785975.1 Popillia japonica
CAGCGTACACATCTTTTTAGTTTAGATTAGAATAATAATTGCTGACCTTTTGGTGTCACGTTTACGACATTTAAACGAACACATTTAAAAGAATTGAGAGCAGATGTGATAATGCTTACATATGGATAAAAGCAAATTTCAAATATGTGAGTGTTTATTCAGTCTCTTAATAGAAAACAATTCAATATTATGCCGCATGTGGGGCCTTGATTCTATATCAAACACTTAAAATAGACATTACTTATTTATCTTAGAATCCGTGTTACTAATACTGAATAAATAATGTTCCTATCAGATACAGTGGCTCAGAGCTTATTTGAGGCAGTCCCTATTTTAAAACACTGTCACAATAATCTAAGAAATAAAAAGGATATCAATAAAATTCTAATGCAGGTTTGTCGAAGTTTATTCAACGAAACGAATATCCACAACAAAATTTCACAAATATAGGTACACCGCTATGTCTTGCATATTAATGCGCAATTAGCGATGATGGAACAAAAATGCAACTGACAGCTTATTTGATGATTATTTGAGATTGGTGGTTTTATCTAGGTGTTTGGAATTGCAACCACCATTAACAGAAATAAAGAGTAGTTAAATGTTAGCCCATACACGAATTATATTTAAAAAATGTCTTGTCATACAACTATAGAACAGCGTGAGCTGGTCTTTATGATTATAATTTGGGCCAGTCGATCCGGAAAATTGCTCAAATGGTCAATCTGAGTGTGTGTACAGTGCAGGATATCATTGAATGTTTTGTACATGAGAATCGACTGAAGGATAAGACAGAAGTGCACCAAATAAAATTTGCAATGCATCTGACGAGCGATATATTGTCCCGGAAAATGAAAACGAACCCGAAATTATTTGCTCTGAAACTAGTTATTGAAGTTCTTGAGCAAACAATATCAACAAAGCCGACTTACTTTTGCCATAGAGCATGTTTGCAAGGACTCTGGCTACTGGAACACAGTGATTTTTGCGAGCGAATTCAAATTCATCATGTTTGGGTCCGACAGCATGTCATATGTGTGGCGGCAACCCGACACTGACTTAAAGAAAGAAAACGTCAAAGCCACACTGAAGCACGGAGCGCAATGGGTTAGGCGTGTATGGGTGCATCTAGTGGGGCGAAATAGAATTTATTGTGGAAATAATGAATAAAAATAGCTACCTCAATATACGTAAAACAAATTTGTTGCAAAATGCTGAAGAAATGGGAACAAGCAAGCATTTTAAGTATTATCAAGACAACGATCGAAAACACAGGTCGGCAGTTGTGCAGTTCTGGCTAATCTAGAATCGTCCCCATTTGTTAGCACCAAGTCTCTTAACCAGTCTCTTGACATGAACCTAATCAAAAATCTCTGGGCTATATTGGACAACAACATCCGCAAACACAAAATCTCCAGCCGGGATGAGTTGAAGAAGGTGCTACTGAGAGAATGGCAAAAAATCACCCACGAAATAACAAAAAAGCTTGCCGCATCAATGCCAAAGATGATGCGGACTATTGTCAATATACGAAGATATCAAACCAATTAAAATTCGCCAAAAATCAATAGATAATAGTATGCTTCAGTTTGAATGAAACTGCATCAAATAAGCTGTTTCATAATATTTAGCAGTATTTTTTATTTCTAATTTTTATGTTGTTAATCAGCATTTTTGTAAAATAAAAAAGGTTTCTCGGCCAAAATAGATGGTAGATGTTACTACGATTTGGTATCCATATTCTTTTTATTATTTAAATTATTGTGATTTATGTTTTAAATTAGACACTGCATCAAATAAGCTGCAAGTCACTGTATGTATTTAGTTATCTTGAAACATAATTTATTATTGAAAAGCGCTTGTATCTCGAAATTGGTGTCCTGCCTTTGTTGGCCGACAACAGAATGGAAAATAATAAAGATCTGATCAATACCTATGTTTTATTGTGATATCGATGGATATCTTTCCGTAGTGAAGTTGCTGCTCTCCTGCTAGTTACCATCCCTCACTAACTACTAACTAATCATATTAGTAGTGATGGAGAGTTTCCTATTAAACCAATAAGCAGCTGACTGCCTGCAGATCCGGCTAATAGATCTGTGTAATACATCGATAGCCCTACCTCACCTTATCTTAACCTCTATTCAAGTAACGCATAATGTAGGTGGAAAGATGTTTGAAAAGAAAGTGTACTTTCCATGTGTTCAGAACAAGAGACTAAATATATCGAGAATCAACAAAATTAAGAATAAGACCCTCGCCAACAAGCACTGTTAAATTTGACATTAAATTTAGGTTAAAGAAAACAGCGGTGGCTAGAGCAGGCAAGGAGAAAGCCCTTGCGCAGAAAAATAATCTTTTAACCAGCATTACTACTGCAGCAAGTGTTTGCTCGAATAGGGTGACAGCACCAAGTTAAACAATATCGGGTAAGCATATACAAGGAGAATTTAAATCGGTAAAGTCGAAATGACAAGAAGTAGAACGTTGTGTAACCAACTTGGTGAAGTGCCGTTATAATTAAAACATGTGCCAGTGAACTGTTATTCTCAATGGAGACCAATATATCTAGAATCGGGAATCGGCAGAATATGTTTTGAACAACAGGCTATCCTCCTATGTATGTGTGCGCATGAAAAGTAAAATGTAAACCATAGGGAGTAGAAAATTAAAATTTATACAGTGTAAAGCAATACATGCTAACTACTTACATATGTATATGTATAAAAAAAACTGAGAGTTGGCGAGGTCAGCATGTGCTAATATTTGCTAATCATAACTTCAAGTGCACATTCAAGGCAACATTGTATCATTCTACAGGGAAACAAATCATTCGTCAAATAAGAAGAACCATAACATTCATAATTAACGAGAAACCTATTATAAAAAGCATACGGCTAGATATACATATAATTTTGTCGATAGTACATATAGTATTTTGTGCAAAGTAATGATTTTTAATGTGCAATATATAATGTAAACTTGATCCATAAAATGTCACGTAGTCAGGCAGCATGTCGCGCAACGTTCTCACTCGTACATGTGCGATAATCTGATTACGAGAGAGAAAGCATATAAGATACAACATGTGTAATTGTATATACACAGTACATTAGTAACATTTGACCTTGGTAACAAACTCTCCGCTCGTTCCTTGCCCACTTGACAGCGTCGAGCAGTCTGGTCTTGATGTAGTGTTTGGTAAGTCGCTACGAGGTGACGTCACCGCGACGGTTTCTTTTTCCTACTCGTAGCCATAGTTATTTACAGCTGCACGTATAAAACAATTGTTTACCTGATGCATTCGCTTTGATGTCGGAGCCAAGTTGATTAGCGCTTTACGTTCGAGTATAATATTCGTGGCGTTGACATCACGACGAACATGATTTATTATTAGTCTTTTTCTAGTATATTGCCACGACTTCATTACGTCCCAAATGTCTTTAAACTTGATTCTTGTTACCTGTCGCATTCTGAATACCGGGAATCATTATTTTTAAGCGAAAATCGGACGATCGCCGATGTCTTCGACCGAGCCGAAATCAGAAAATAGAATTTTTAAAATTGTCAAAACTAAAAAAAGTACCAATTTTCGGGTTCGACGAAAGATTTGTATAAGCAAAATTAAAGAAATATTCGCCGCTGTCTGTCTAGCAACCTCATTATTTAATTTTTGTTGGAAAATGAACAGAATGTGGGAGATTTTCGGTGCCGTTGTTCTCTGATGTATGTAATACTTTTTATCTAACTTCATGGATCTTCAACCTCAGCCGCTACTTTCAGCTTTGACGTGAAAGATAACGGAAAACTTACAAAATTAATGACCAACTGTTTCATAAATCAACGAAAGTACGTTGTATACCTATTAACTACTGTGCTAATATGTTTCAGTTCAGTACGATCAATTAACCGTCTACTAACTTACGATGGATTTCACAATTATATTAATTTTATTACACACACATGTATAGCAAGCTGACTTTTGTGTTACGATGTGTGCTATTCACTATTTATTCCAAAATTTATACATATGTAAGATATGTATATCTCTAGACGAATCTTTTGTCATACTAAATGAATAGTAGCATATTTATTTTCTTTTAATGTGTTACCAAGTCAATGAAAATGAAAATAAGAAATAAATTCTTGCAGGTTATTAAATAGTATAGAGATATAGAGATAGATAGACAGATAGATTTATTTTATTGTGCATACTATCAGGATACAATACGTTATATGCATAATACAGATAATAAATAATATAGAAAGTAGATACACAAATAAAATTAGTAAGAAAAACATAATGTATAAAATAGCGCAGTTCAGGATCTTCCCAACACTAATATGAATTCATCTACTGAACAAATACTGTTTTCTATCAAGAGCGCTTTTACTTTGCTTTTAAATACTCTAAAATTACCTTCTAATTTCAAGTGTTTCGGGATCCTGTTGAACAACCTAACACCCACTGTATCCGTAGTACTATTTGTTATGTTTATGTAATCTATTGTTCGGGAACACATAATCATTCCTATCCCGTGTATTATAGTTGTGGTTGTCGCAATTTCTCATGTAGGTATTTTTGTGATTGAAGATATAATATAGTGCTTCCATTATATAGATACCAGCTCAGGGTAGGATGCAAAGTTGCCTAAAGATAAGACGACACGACTCCACAGTACCTATGTATGTCCGTGATATATCTTATAATGCGCTTCTGTGCTGAAAACACATCCTTCGTGCACACTGAATTACCCCAAAATCTGACACCATATAGAAGGTAAGAATGAACAGCATCTGCATAGTAGAGCGCCAATTAATAGGTAATTAATGCTTACGATGTTCTTCAAATTTCTGATTAAGAAACACGAACTATGTAATTCCCTGCTTAAATTACTGCAATGTTCCTTCCAATTAAAATTCTCATCCAGTAGGAGTCCTAGAAGTGCAAGACATCTAATCGAGGGTCGTTGTCGCAATGCCGAAGCACCCAAGACTATATTTAGATTAGGTGTCTTAGTTTGGGACGTATGGAAAACAACAGAATATGTTTTGCTAGCATTTTAACTTAAGCAGTTAGCACAAATCCACTAAAATCAGCAAAGACCGTCTCAATGTCGTGTTCCAACTTTGAACAATCTGGCGAAGATACTACAGCAGATGTATCATCTACATACAAAAAAAAGTGAAGTAGGTAAATGATGCAATGTCGTTTAGAATGGCAAAAGAATGGGACCAAGAATTGATCCTTGTGGAACACCCAGTGTCTCTGGTAGTAAGGAAAATGTAAAATTTTCAACACATACGTTCAAATTGACCTGCTTCTGCACTACCCTATATAATTCACGAGCACATCTTTTGTAACCTTATCGCGTGAACACACAAATGTAAAATTTGAGGTAGGAATTGCATTGTAGCTTATACTCACTTGTAAAGAGATGCGTCAACGCCTGTGACATACACACTGGTTTTCAATTTTCTAGGTGACCCGGTATGTCGTATTTGTCTCCTTCACATTTATTTATCCGTTTTTGATATCTAAAGTTTAAAATATACTTTTTATATCGCTGTCTTTCTTTGGAGCAGCACAAGTTCATTCTGGTGTCTCTCTCTTTTGTTACATCTGGCCGAATATTTTATTTTATAAGACGCAGTTTCATTTAGTTTGTGTGCGTCCTTTATACATACATGTTAAAGTATTTTATCTTTACAATTATTTTAATTACTTGTTTTTAACACATCAACAATGCAATAGTGATGTTTTGCGTCAAAAAAAAATGAAGCATACACAATGTCAAATAATTTATTCCATTCCATACTCAACAATAACTGTAGTAATTCATTAATTCTAAGGTATAATTTATTAACAGTAAAAAAATTTTCGGAATTTAATATTCTACAATTTTCATATATATATATATATATAGGTAGGTTTAAATTTGGCAAAGTTGCTAATTTTTGTGGCTATTATGATCCCGAAAAGAAAGTAGACTTAGAACAAATGACGTTCGAGTTATTTGAAAAAAACTGAAAAATCTCATTTTCTTATTTTGCTTGTAGCACTTTTATTAGATCTTGCAGACGAAAACTAAAGACACATTTTCAAGGGCACTTTTGCTCCTCTATTTAATGGTGTATTTAAAATTTTTATACAACGTTTCGTTTTCTTTGGATCATCATCAACTTTGTTATTTCTTATTCTGGCCATATTGGATTTTGACACAGCTAGAAAGATTTTCTTTTTTTGATTTCAACCATGTGTCATATGTTGAAAACAAAATTTGATATTGTGTGTTAATTGACCAAGAATCTGATTTGAGATTAAATGAGGTAGGTAGCTATGAAATTTCGAACTGTCAATCACTTACAATTCAGTAGCGCGTAAATGAAAATCGATTTAAATGAGATAGCCATGGAATTACGAACTGTCCATTATCGTTGCGTTAGTAACTCAAAAATGGCGTTCACCAAAGAAGAGAAACGAGATAATATTATGTATTTTTACAATTGTATCCTAAATGACTACAAACCTATCATTCCATTTTTCTAGATCTTCACAGAAATTTAGTCGAATATGGATCGTGGAGAATTGCGTTGAAATAAGCTGAAACCGTACAAAGTTTATGTTAGTCATAGTTTCTTACCTGGTGATAACTTAAGACAAATGGAATATTGTAATTGGTTACCGGGAAAATTAGAAAACTACGAAGATTTTTTTAATTAAATCATCTGGTCAGATGAATCGAAATGTACTAACTGACCAGCTAGTAGCGCGGTGCCTAGTGTGCTCGCTTCCCAGTCCGACAGTACTTGGTTCGAACTCCGGTATGTTCTTTCTGAAATTGGTTTTCTGTAGTTTCCCAGATTCCATGGCAAATGCTGAAAGGCAACATCTTAAGTTGGTCTACAACCGCAGGCATAATAATAACTCATTGCCAGCCGATCGCCTCTGTAATTGGTAACTGGTAACTGTTGGGAATGTGAAGGCATGAATTATTGTTATTATGGTAGAATGTTTGATCGAAATACATCAGGGTAAAATTGCAAATATTTGTATTCGCTACTGTTGTATTTTAGTTCGATGACTAAAAAATACATAACATATCTTGTTTCTCGTTGTCTCTCTTCTCACGCCATTTTACCGTTGCTAATGAAAGTTCAGTTCAAAATTCCATGGCTACCTTATTTAACATCGATTCTCATTTTTGCGATACTCAATTTTAAGCAATTTACAGTTCCAAATTTCATAGCTACCTACCCTATTTAATACCAAATTAGATTCTTTGTCAATTAACATACAATATCAAATTTTGTTTTCAACATATGACACATGTGCAGCTGCACAATGCTAGCTGTGTCAAAATCCAATATGGCTCCCATAAGAAATAACAAAGTTGATGATGATCCAAAGAAAACGAAACGTCGTATAAAAATTTTAAATACACCATTAGATAGAGGAGCAAAAGTTCCTTTAGGTTTAGTTTTCCTCTGCAAGATCCAATAAAAGTGGTACAAGTAAAATAAGAAAATGAGATTTTTCAGATTTTTTCAAATAACTCACACGTCATTTGTTTTAAGTCTACTTTCTTTTCGGGATCATAATAACCACAAAAATTAGCAACTTTGCCGAATTTAAACCTACCGCCTATCTTCAATAATAAGCGAGATCGCAATGGTGAGGGTCAAAAATGAATCAGCCTGTATATATATATCTCCAGTAAAATCAAGTTGTAGTGGAATCCTAAAGTTACTATATATAGAAACAAACAAATTCTTTTGAAACACAAATAATTGTAAAAAACACACATTATTCACACGCCATTAAATTGTACTTCGTTATCGAGGCAGCGTAGGATTTGAAGTTTAGGAACCTAAATGAAAATTAAAACACGTTTCTATGGTGACTTCATTGTACATGATATGATTGGGTTGGCAGCGAAAATTTGAAGTGACCGGGGAGATGTAAACAAAAACAAAGGGGAGTTTTTTATAAATTAAGAAAGGTTCACGTAAAATGAAGACAAGAAACTAAAAAATGCATTAAAAGCAAAATATTCGATATTTTTTGGAAATTTAATCAAGTGAAAAACAGTATTTGACACGTCAAGGTGAAAGCAAGGATTTAATCCGAAGAAACGCCAGAAAAAACCGAAATTGGTGAGGGAAAAATTTAAACAGGAAGAAGGATCGTCGAGAAGAAAGAAAACACATGGGTACACACACAAACACACACACATAAAGGTAAGGGTAGGATTTAAAATTTAATTTATATATGTAAAGAATTTGTAAGTAACAAATATAGCAATTTAATTGTTAATTTGAAATTAGGGTTTTATTCAGTGGGTTTAATTTTATTAAGGTTAGGAACACCTCAGTACTGTACTACTTCTGCATTGAAGAGCCTACTGCACTAGAACCAGTTAGGCAACCAATAGGCATCTAAGCAGTATGGATACGAATTAATTGATTAAATGATGAACAACTTATTGGTCTTTCTAACATCCATTAATAAGTCAGTGTTAATATTTACTGGTTCATATATACCAAATTACTCCATTCAATTGATTTGACCTGTACGTCAGACATTAGTTTGAATTATAACAACATTTCATTACTTACGTCTCTTCCCGAGAAAAATGAGGTGCAATGCTCGCTTTCTATGACCATGCAGAAGCATTCTGGCTGGCATTCAACTCTCACCATCCCCGCCCACTATATTTCACGATATGTCGGAAGGACAAACATACTAAATGTATCCCAACAATTTGGCTTCTCTCGAGTTTGTTTAGGTATCACTGTCATACTCCATTGCATAAGTAATCGTACACTTTTATGTTTTAAAAGCAATTCAAAATGTCATAAAACTCGGTGAAAGTGTGCTTTACCACAGTAACCTAATTTCAGGTAGTAATGAAATGTTCAACTGTACATCAAAGGACCTCATTAAACAAACATGCTCACAAATAAATCCCTGTATTGCACACGACTGCGTCTTATAGGTATTCTATTCAAATATTGTACCAGCTTTTGTATTTGTGAGTATTAGAAATGTATGGGAGCTGCTTTTTTGAGAGTCTTAATTGTTACATATGAAATGTCAGATTCTTTGCGTTTGAGTTTCATAACAAAGATACTTATTGTGACAAATACTTAATATTTACATTGATGCATATTGCTAGCACTGTAAAATAATATACTTATTACAAACATTCTTTCTATGCGTAATTACAAATTACAGAAACGCAGTTCCTACTTAACAAGCCACACTCAGATCTAGAATCCATAAAAACTACTACATTAAAAACTTGGTAAGTGTGCTAAATCAGGAAGGCGTTCATGAAGTGCTAAGGACAAAACAATTCTGATAGTCTGGGAGTTCTGTGTTGTATTGCCGATAGTTACACCACATTAGAGACCAAAAAACTAGTTTCACTCGTGGGCAACTCTATTGTCTGACTATACCTGAAAGTCACTATCAGTACCGCTGCTTATAGCAAGCGAATATTTTAAAAACTTCCTGAAATCTTTGCATGTCCAATTAATTGCTTTGATTTTAGCAAATAACCCGGAGAGGCTATCTATAAGATAATTATAACGAGCCCGACTTGAGTTATACTGTAGTTTATTTTTTAGAAAGTATATAAACGGGAAGATGGATTTCGGTAAATAGCATACAAGATTATAATTATTTGTAATAATGATGTTATGTCGAGTTACATTTATTCTAGCTTCGAACTCAATAAATAAATTATTCGAAAGCTTGATTTTTATATGAGATTTTGTATAAGTACTTAAATATTAGTTTAAAAAAATGCGATCGTTATAACATCCATATGTATGTCCATATGGCCACTCATGGAAAGTAAAAATTGCATATAACAACGTATTGAAAATGTCCAATCTTTACTTTCTATGAGTCTAGATAAATGTGTAGCATGTAAGTGTGTATTACATATAGATATGTATGTATGTATATTACAACGCTACCAGTACGCCACCGCCGCGACGATTCAAATTCTATTAGAATTATTTACTGGTATGGAGTCTAAAACGCCTGCCATTTAGGCAACCAGTGCAAACTCATATTTCAGCGTGCACTGTTCTAAATTAATTACCACTTTCAATGTCAAATGAACCTCATTTTCAACAGCGCTTCGTGCGGCTGCATTTGTGTACGGCATAATAATTATAGTTGATACTTTCCGTGAATTCAGCATAGAATTTATGCAAATTATCGCTACAATTGTAACCGATATTCCACGCAGATACGGTAGTGATGCGCTTGAGTTTCAAATTCCATGACGCAATTGAAATAGTTTACGTTGTTGGATATAAATGTAAAATAAATACCTAAATGACATCAAATAATTTTTTTTTGAATAAAATTGATTTTGCTGCAGATACTATAACGTTGTACGACAGAATTTTGTGTGACCGTATATTTTCAAAACTTCCTGAAATACAGATCTTGATAGTCCAGCAAAAATCCACTATCACTAAGAATTACATCCATATTGAAACATTATGGTTGAAATTTTCCGATGGAAGTGTTGGTCATTTTCATCATTCACAGCGACTAAATTTTCCAGTAAGAAATCTGGAAGCATATATAAGAAGTGTCTATATGTATTAGAATCTAAATTTTCCGCGTTGAAATTTTCCAAAAAAAATTTGAACAATAGTTTTGTTCTTGTTAAAGTGTTTTTCTAGCGGACTTAATAGTACCTCAATTTTTTATCATGCACTAGTATTTATGACCACAAGTTTTCTGCAGCCAGGTTGCAGACCAATAAAATATCCCAGCCGTAACTAAAATCATAACTTGATTTCCATATATCAAAACTTCAACTTACTTTTTATTATGATTTTCTTGATTTGAATTGGCAATATCAATAATAGAGCATCATATCACAATCCCTAGGATATTAAGATCCAACAAAATGAAACTTCTATAACCTTTGATATTCATTTCACTTACCTTATGTATAAGAATAAACTTGTTTCCAAGAGTATCATACTACAAGAATGCTGCACCACAGAGAAAAAGATGATGACGTCTTGAAAATATAATCTTTCCTATGCGTTCGTAATTGGATGACACTCTTCCAGAGAATCCTATTTTTGTTAATTAAATTCGCAAAATAACATAACAAATATATACACGTATACTGTGTATGTATCGCGTGTCCGTAAATGTTTGAAGCTGACGTCTGTCAAAATGTATGCAATATCTGTGCTTAAAGTTTACCACCCTGAGAATGTCAGTTGGTTTATTCCTGTATGGCCATAGTCGCACGTCTGTATTTTGGTTGGGTTTTAGTATAGGTTTTCTGTTCAATGTTCGACTTCGTTTTAGCTTTTCCTTGTATTGTTTATTAGTAATAAACGTTTCCAAAAGGAAACATATTGTGTTTGATTTTAAAATACAACTTTAATAATTATGCTTAAAGTAACTACCGCGTGGGACGCTAATGACAATTCTTGCAATTGAAATCAAATGTAGTGTTACAAACTTAATCAAAATTTGACAGTAACTGTCAGCTTCAAACATTTATGGACACGGTGTATATGTATATGTATCTCTGTTATCTTTTGTTTCGTAAATATCCAATACCACTGTAACTATTAATACCTTACGTGAAATGCTCGAATTTATACATAATCTATTGGGCAATATGTTGAACTTATATAAAGTATTAAGTACATATTTATTGTTTCACTGTTACTCATATTACTGTTTTACGCAGAGACCAAGTGTGTAATAGTAACATTTTAACTGTATATGTACGTTTCTTCTCTTTTGTGACTGTCACATACAACATGCGACCGTAATAAAAATTAGTCATTGGCTTTACCTGTTACACAGGTTTAATGGTAAGTGAATCAGAGAAGTTTTAACTATTTACAACGTAGTAAACGTTTACTATAGACACACTACGTATAGTATCGTGTATTATTTATGTCTGAGTAGTAAAGGATGACTAAATGATTTAGTTCTTGCAAATTAATGACGCATACTGCGCTGTACTGCACTAAATATACCAACTAAAAATCGATGCGTTACGGCGTAGATAATTACTTCTTGACGAACGGTGCACAGTCGCCAATGACAATGTGGTAAACAAGCTAATGAAGCATTCTGTCTTACTGTTATGCTCAGCTTATAAATTATATGCTCAAAATATAAATGAGCTAATTTAAACTCTTTAGAAACAGTAAGAGAGTGTGCTCTAGTTCATCTTGTAATGAGTAAAATTTAATTGATATTCTACAGACTTTAATACTAATTTAATAAAATAATTTGTCAAATATATCATTCTTGACACACAAGTAATGATTTGCGTATCAATAGCTATTACAAGTTCTATAACTCAATTCTTAATTAGTATTATTTAGGAACTTGGATTTGAACAGTGACTTCTTGATGAACCTTCTCTAAAATGTTATCCCCAAGCTGAGAATAACACTATAACAACTGGGACTAAGCACCAACGCTGTAAGCACTGGATACATATTTCGGGAACTATGTTACCACCTATAATTAGTACAAATACACCGAGTTGTACTGAGAACACCGTTAGTGCGTAGTGCCAGTGCTTATAATACAATTGTCCATGTAGTCTAGAGAACATTTTAGAGAAGATTTTGTAACATACTATATATTTTGTTACTATAGGTACTAGGTAAGCTATGGATACTTAAGCCTAGCCTGTCCGCTAATAAGCGAAAAAATAGGGAAGTGACATGTCTGTGAAAAGGAGTCCATGTCGTACCATACATAAATCCGATTCGACTTACTCAGCCCGAGTCGCATCTTAAAGGAATACAGATTTTTCAAAGAACCAACTGGAATTTATATCATGAACATCTCAAAACAAAAATTTACCACCACATGAATCAAGCTGCTACCCTTGAGGACATAGATTTGAATCCACTCAAGCTGTAACAAACTATGACAATATCGTACGCAAGAAGCTGTCCCCTGACACAAAGGCGCAATATTAGAGATGTTCATTGTGGGAACAAAGAGTTAGTAAGCTATTAGCCAATGCGAGCGAAGCCGTCGAACTTATAAATAACTGGGGAGTATATTGAGCAGCCCTAACCGCATATAATAAGGAGTTGAAGAAGACCAGGAGGAGAACTGAGAGATGCTTCTACGATGGGATCGAAGAACTCATTCCAGTGATGCAACTCCACAAATTCTTCTCGAAAGACCACTCAAACGGAATAGGGGTTTTACCGAAGGAGAGCGGAAGCCATAATGTCAACGCAAAGGAAATAATAGTCTTAAATCACACACATTTTCCTAGCGCTAAGGGAATACAAAACAGGGTGGACTGGGCCTCGCTAAGGGAGAAAGAAGTCAAATATTTAAAGACTGCTCTCCATTGGAGACTAAACTGGAACATTTAGAAACTTTTCCAAAAGGCTATAATGACATTTTGGACGTGTCAGAGATTTTTTGGAAAAATTTGGGGTCTTAAACCAAAAATTATATATAGTATATGTATATCAGATGGATGTGAGACCCATGGTCACTCACGCCAGCCTATGTGGTGCTCAAAAACCCCTGAAAAGACAGATTAAACTCAGTTTTCATCAGAAGAACTTGAGTTGATATTGCTTAACTTTATTGCCCATACTGTATACGTTTCTATACCTATATGTACCTACAGTTTTTTTTTCAAGTACCATATACTTAGCGTTCTTAAGAAATGTAAATGCTTTTAATTAAATGCCTAACGACAGTGTTCACAGCTGTTAAACATATGAATGAAATAATGATGTAAATATGTATGTGCTTCCTATACTTATTACTTATTGGGTGCTGTATATGTGCTAGTTTGATTCCTGGAGAATAACAAATAATATTTAAATGTGACGTATCGATAAAATGAAAAATATGCAAAATTCGTATATCGGTATTTACTTAATGTTATCATAGGCCGTATATGGAAAGTTATTTAGCTTTAATATATAACTGAAGCACCATTTAAAAGTTGTCTAGAACTAGGTTTGATGTGCCTACGACGAATTTTAACGTGGCAGCAGCGATGTGGCTGTCAGTCCCTATAACAATTCTTTTGTAAGTATAATTCTTACTGTTATATATTTCGCAAAAGCTCCATCTAGATACCTATAGTTTGAGCAATCTATGTAATGTAGTGTATATACTTGTATTGTTTTCACTGATATAATAAAGAGTTATGTAAACCAGGGGTTGTTACGTGTTTTGTCAAGCGGGAACAACATTAATTTGGCGACGAGAATAAAACCAGAGAGGAGAAAAGTCAACGTACGAAGTGGAATGTGTAACACAACCTATAAACATGTCATTTATTGGTAGCATTGGACCTTTCAATGGAGAAAAAGTCGAATTCTCATCCTATATAGAGACTCGAACATTTATTCGAAGTGAATAACGTGGAAGATACTAAAAAGGGTCTCTTTTAATAACATTCGGAGGTCCACAATTGTATGCAACAGTCTCCGAATATCTTGTTGAAATTAAACAGTTAGCGAGCTCATGTAATTTCGGTGAGTTCTTGAGTAGAACCCTATCAGATAGATTGGTTTGGACTTAAATCGGAAAACAGCCAAAAACGTCTTTAATCGGAGGAGAAATTAACCTTTGAAAAAGCATGCAGCATAGCTCTAAGTTTTGAGCTTGCAGATACTAAAGTAAAAGTACTAAAACCTAGTGAAAATGAAATAAGGTAAATAATTCATCGAGTCAGAAAAGATGGAGTAAGAAGGAAAGTAGCAATAACAACACCAAATGTCTTCGCTGTCGAAGAAACCATGATGCAAAAACATGTCCAGCAAAACAGTGGCAATGTTTTGTGTGTAAGAAAGAACGCCATACAGAAAAAGTATGTTTCCACAAGAACAAAGTAAACAACATAGAAGACGAAGAACAAAGCGAATAACTAGAAATGAACACTATAGAACCTTGTCAAGTTAAAAATATGGTTAGTAAGTTACGATCAGTGAATTATAGGAGCAAGTCCTTATCACTAACATTAAGCATTGAAGATAAACATGTAGATATGGAGGTAGATACAAGGGCAACTGTGAGTATTACGTCTGTTAGTGAATTTAAACATAAATTTTCCAGTAGTCATAAGTAATAGTAGTGTGAAATTAAAAGCAGTAACTGGAAATTGTCTGAATGTCGTAGGGGAAGTAACTGTTAAAGTAAAAAATAATGATAAGATTGTTAATTTTCCTTTAATATTAATCTCAAACAAACAACCATTCGAAGCATTATTAGGCAGGTCTTGGCTTGATGTATTGGTTGAAAATTGACGACAACATTTGGAGATTCTTAAATTTCGTAGCAATTGTGAGAAACTAGATGTTAATATTAGAATGCAGTACGCGAGTGTATTGGATGACCGGAATCAATGTATAAAGTCTATTGTAGCTAACATAACTCTGAAACCAGATGCAATTCCCGGGTTCCATAAACCATATAGAATCTCTTACGCAATTAAGGATGCTGTAAAAGAGGAATTGGAGCACATGGAACGGAGTGGTATAATAGTTCCAGTTCGTCATGCCGAATGGGCAAGTCCTATAGTAGTGGTACCAAAGAAGTCGGGATCCATCTGAATATGCGTCGATTTTAAAACTACGGTAAATCCATGACTAAACACGGAACAATATCCACTGCCATTACCGGAAGACATATTTCAAAGTATTTGCAGTCAAGGTAACATCTTAACTGTAGTAGATTTATCCAATGCCTATTTGCAATTAAAAGTTGGTACAGATAGTCAAAAATTACTAACTATTAATACCCATAAGGGATTATATCAGTTCACCCGATTACCTTTCGGTATATCGTCAGCTCCTGCCATTTTCCAATCTGTAATAGATTCGACACTCAAAGATATACCATCAGCCGCAGGCTATATTGACGATATAATCGTATCGGGAGTCCATGTAGAAGACTGCTACGAAAAGGTATGTAAGGTTTTACAGCGGTTAATTTTAACAAATGTAAGTTCTTCTGTAGTAGTGTTGATTTCTTAGGACATAGGATGAATGGAAATGCTATCAAACCCTTAGCAGAGAAAATAGAAGCTATTGTAAATGCACTAGCTCCACAGAATGTACAACAAACACGTGCATTTTTAGGATTAGCCAATTATTACAATAAGTTTATCCCCATGGCGTCTACTATCTTGAAACCGTTATCTAATCTAGAGAAGAAGAATGCGGAATTTATGTGCACAACGGAATGCTAAAACCCATTTAAGGAATGCAAGGATTTGCTGGCAAACAATCCAGGATTGGTCCACTTCGATCCTTATAAGCCAATCATAGTAGCATCAGATGCATCACCTTACGGTGTGGAACAGTTCTGAGCCATATGATTAACGGACGGGAATATCTAGTAATGTTCGCATCTAGCAGCCTCTCGAAGAACCAACAGAATTATGCACATCTTCAGAAAGAAGCGTTAGCAATAATGTTCGCTGTGCGCAAATTTCATAAATATATTTACGGGCGACAATTTGTCTTGGTAACTGACAATCAACCAATTAAATCAATTTTAGGTCCAATGAACAACATACAAGTTTTAACGGTGTCACGATTGCAGAGGTGGGCTACTGAATTGTCATCCTACCAATGTGGCTTGGTGTATAGGAAGACAAATGAGCTTGCGCATGCCGACTCGACGCACTCTCGCCTTTACCGAATAAGTCGCTTGTAGAAAAATCTTTTTGTTCATTTTCTAATTATTATGAAATGCCTTTAAATTCATATGAGATAGCGGAGCACACGAAGCGTGATAAGGTACTAAATAAAGCAATTGAGCTTACTAAACGTGGTTGAACCAGAAAGAATTCAGACGAAGCATTAAAACCATATTTCCTAAAACGATCCGAGCTGTCAGTTGAGAACGATTGTTTATTTTGGGGAAACAGAATCATCATACCCTATGACTTACGAAATAATATATTGGAGTTAATGCGCGACCAACACATAGGTGTTGTAAGGATGAAATTATTAGCAAAGAATGAAGTTTGGTGGCCAAATAGAGACAATGATATAGAGGAATATACTAAACGATGTGAACCGTGCCAATTAAATCAAAAGGCGAGTGTACCTGTATCGTATACACCATGGTCTAAGACTAACAAGAACTGGAAACGAGTACACATAGATCTTTTCCATTATATGAGTAACACTTTTTTAATTGTTGTTGATAGTCAGTCTAAATCCCTAGCATTCATCTTATGAATGGTACGAAAGCGAAAAATACAATAGAGAAGCTAAGATGTACATTCTCCTATTTTGGGCTACCAGAAGAATTGGTCTCGGACAATGGCCCGCCATTCAACGGGGAAGAATATAAGAAGTTTTGTAAATCCAACGGTATTACACATAGGTTTTCTCCGCCCCTACACCCATGTTCAAACAGATTAGCAGAGAGAGCGGTAAGAACAGTTAAAAGTATCCTGAAGAAACAGCTTTATGAAAATTTCCAGAAAAAGCTTAATATAACAATTCAACACCAGTTAAGTAATTTCCTACTAAAATATAGAACGACCCCAACATCCGTTAACGGAAAAAGCCCCGCGGAAATGATATTTAAGCAAACACCGCGGACACGACTAAGAATATTCAAGGAGAAAGGAAAAGATAAGGAGAGGGACAAAAGAATAAAAATGAATGAAGATAGCGGAAGAGGAAGAATGCGAGAGTTTACCGAAAATCAAGACGTGTTGTTACAACTTATTAAGAATGGAAAACCGAATGAATAGTCAAACGAATCAGTTTGGTAAAATACTTGATCTGGCAGAATAATACCGCAAAAGTAATACATGCGAATTACATCCGAGAATCCTATTTAGAACCAGATAAACGTATAGTAACAGATATTCGTATATCTACAGACAGATAGCAGGGCTAAGGATATCTCTATAGAAACGGACAATGACGATAAGCCAAAAGATGCAATCAACCCGTCAACATTTGAAAGTGAAATTCGTCATCCAAGCGTTAAGGATTCCACAACCACATTTAAAAGTCCTAGTACGTCATCTACTCTAGTCAACTAGTACACTCATGGAAAGTGGAGATTGGACACTTTCTATACGTTGTTATATGGAAACTGTCCAATCTTTACTTTCCATGCATGCGAGATGTTATATATTTCGCAAAAGCGCCATCTAGATGTAGTTTGAGCAAGTAGGTGAAGGTATGTACTATAGTGTTGTACACTTGTATTATTTTCACTGATATAATAAAGAGTTATGTAAATCAAGGGTTGTGTACGTGTTTTGTCAAGCGGGAACATAACACTTACTACTCTAACAAAGAATATTGACTAAATCCATCAACTATATTCTTATACAGCCTGTACATCATACAAGACGCTCTTGTTTCCTGGTTGAGGTACAGAGCTGAAACTATTCGTTGAAGCAAAAACTTTCTTGACTACACCAATCAGGTGTTCAAATGTAAAAATTGGCTGAATTATTCTCAGTGCTTTGCTTTCAATAAAGGGTTGGGTAAGCTTCAATAGGACTTATTCAGTTCATTTATGACCTCCTAATACCGACAGCACTATGTCCTGCTTCATAAAAATTCTACAAAATGTGGCCTAATAGTAAACACTGCAATTGAGGACATAGTATGCCCAAACCGTTACAGCCTCCTACTTTACAGATTTATCTACTCTGTACATATTCATCCGCATAAAATATCATAGCTATTTTGAGTACACTCTGTCCATTCCTGGAACGTGTCCGAACAAACCCCTGGGATGTCTATAAACGATCCCAGGGAAAATTGTTTACTTGCATTTAACTGTGTGTATAGATTGTAAACAAAATACATAGATATGCATGAATGTTGCAATCATTCGACTGGTCCGTTGGCTGGGTGCCTACTTCGACTGTTGCTGTTTTAAACCTCACCGGGTCTAGAGATACTGTATAACGTAACTACTCTCTACCAGAACTTAAAAAATTAAATGAAGTGCACTAACATTTCTGGAAGACTCCCTACTTATTCTGCTTTAAGGGACACAATAAACCTGTTTTGTTTTTCTGTCTTAGTGTTAGCATATTGATCTTAAAAAGTATAAACTGTAATTTTAGGATTATTGTCTAGAAGATGTAGGAATTTGCTCAACAGAAATAGAATATTAAAACGTTGGATGAAATTTTCTAAATAAATTACGAAAGTATTGGCCTGAATATATTTATTACAAAATATTTAAAACGAAATGTAACAAGGCAAGATAAACTGTTCATGTAACCTATATACATATTCGATTATTTATTTATTGTGACACACATATTTTGTTTGCATTTTGAAACAAAGGTGGAATTGTGGAAAGCATGTTATTGTTTATAAATATTGAATACAACTGTATGAACTAATTACATAGAGGATTATAACAGCAGGAGTAGACAAGCGGTCTACTTCCGAGAATGCGATAAAGTAAATCACGAGAATTACAATAGATATGAAAATAACACGCTTTGTACTGTAAAAAACGTAGACGTGATAAATTTCAAACGGGAAGATTTCGTAATTTATGTCGGCAATTTATACAATTGGACTCACAAATTTAAAGTCACTATTTTACAGCCATCATGAAATGAGATAAATGGAAAGCAATTTCACAATCGATTATTATGTGTATCTTTGTCTGGTTCAAAAGCTTTTGTTAAACGGTCAAAAGCCATTGGAAGTCAATAAATTTCGAAACATATTTCGAAGCTTTTATATTCCTACATCTTAGAAGTGAATGTGAATACAAATACCTATACGCGAACAAGATTATAATATAACAGGTCGTTTTATGGGAATACATTTGAGATTATGCTGCACTTAAAACTGGACACAGTATCCGTTAGCAAAGACGATAATCATAACGGAATAGATTTTAACTCTTATAAAATATAACCGATAAGTTTTTATAGCCACTGCGAAACTTTTATAGTTCTGTACATTACTTACAGTGAATCAATAAATTATTAGCTCATCTAACACACGCAGTATCTAACAGATATAGATTAAAAAACAGTTGCGTTCACTATTGATTAAGAAAAGGAGAAACCTCAAGACGGCATTGCGTTAATAATGTAATAATTTAATTAACAAAATTGCGAACTTTTTCTTCTTTACAGTAAAACTGGTACTATATTTAACTCGCCGGAAAGAAATGAAGTATTTTGTTTCTGCAAACCCCAGACAACGGTTTCTAAGTAATTTTGAAAAGCAGGAAGATCGATTTCAAAATGAAATTTCGGATATAGCTTGCACTGATCGTAAGATCATATTTTTCGTAGCTTTACTTTCATAAATTGAAAATCGGCGCAAACTGCATTTTAGTACATGGGATGCAAGTCCAGCCCGGCAGGGTATCCATACCATGGTGCAAACACTAACAAGTTGAAATAATACGCAAACTAGAAATGAATGTATGTAGCTAAATTGTGAATTCAAAAGCTAAATATTTTGCAAAGCAGAGTGCAGTGCGTGATTGCTTCAGCACGGTGATGCCTGAGCAAAGCTCAAATTCACAGAGATTTCGAGTTTCCATCTTGATCTGAGCATGTGCTGGTGCTAGCCAGAGATAGTTTTAAAAGAAAAATCTAAGTAAACCTGACACATGGTAACATGCACTAGTTCAGATTAATTTAATATGTGTAATTGAAAAACATAAATATAATAATAAATTCCTATTATTAAACGATCACATAGAAAACAGCATCATACCTATACCTACTCAAATATTTACACATCACATAGTGGAGGCTTTTTCATCTTACACCTAGCTATAGGTATACTTCCATTTTCATTTTTGCATTCAATACGTAAACGTAGAGTATACGTAGAGTACGGTTCTGGACAGTAACCAGCAGGGTGTGTAAAGAATAGCTCCGTAATTAAACTCAAAACACTGAGAAATTAAGAGCGTGTAAATCAACACAGTGATAAGAGTGGTGCGTAGAAGTGTAAGAAGTAGGAGTAAACTGAGTAACAGTAAGTGCAAAGTAATATTGATGAAAGTATTAATAATTGTATAAGTGTGATTATTCGAGAACACGCCGATAGAAGCTAAACCTGCGACGGGTTGACCGGGGCTTGGTTTCTTGCGCGGCGATAAAACATCGTTAAGTAAATCGGCTGGTTGTTTCGCATAAATTCTAAAAATAGAAAAGACAGGCCCGGACTAAGACAAAACGTAAATAACAAAAGAAATAAATAAATAACTTTGTAAAATGGGACGTTCTGAAGATAGTGACGAAAACTCTACAGACGAAAGAAAAAGAAAATATTCTAAAGAGGTGGATGAAGAGCACGCCTTCAGTAGAAGCAAGAAGGTAGCTAGATCGCCGATAAAAGCACAAAAGAAAGTGGAGGATAATATAGAAGCTATGAAGAACATGAAGGAGACAATGCAGCTAACAATGGAGGCCTTAGCGAAAGAAATGAAAGAAATGAGAAAGGAACAGAAGGAATTTAAACAACAATTTAATGAAATAAGGGAAGACAATGAAAAGCTGTCAATGGAGAATTCCGAATTGAAAAAACGAATAGTAGTACTGGATGATAGATTGGAGCGTCTAGAAAACGAAAAAAGACGGAATAATGTCGTGATATAAGGATTAACTATAGACGGATATAACCAGGAGGAAATAAAGACCAAGGTGAAACAATTTATAGAAAACGAGTTGCAAGTTAAAGTTAAAACGGAGAGAGTAACCAAACTAGGGGAGAGAACTTATTTAATGCAAATGGAAAGTGCTGCAGATAAGAGCAAAGTTATGCAAAATAAAAGCAAATTGAAAGGAAGGGAAGGCGACAAGGTCTTTATCAATGATGATTTATCTAAACAAGACAGAGACATACAAAAAATAATCAGAACCAGGGCACAGCAAGAAAGGAAGGATGGCAAGAGGATCAAAATTGGATTCCGGAAATTATATCTAAGGGATGAAGAGTGGAAATGGGATAAAAATGAGCAAAGGCTAATACTAACGAAAGGCAATAAAGCTCAAAAAAACTAGGAAACCAAGATAAAAACGGAGACCAAAATATAGAAACGGCGAGGATAATGGACGCGAACAAACCTGAACGTACGGGCAGAAATGAATACATTTTAAGACAAGGAATTGATATTTCAAACAAAAAAAAAGAATGGAAGTTAGGGGCTTGGAATGTCAGAAGTTTACATGGTAAGGAATGCGAACTTATAAGTGAATTTGAAGAAACAGGTTTAACAATATTATGCATAAGCGAAACAAAGATGAAAGGACAATGGGAACGAGTACTCGATAATGACCACATTTTGCTACATAGTGGAGTGAACATGAGTGATAGAGCAGCAGCTGGAGTAGGTATAATAATACATAGAAACTTGAAAAGTAACATAAACAGATGGGAAGCCGTATCAGAGCGTATATTAGCAGTGGAACTTAAGGATAGTAAAAAGAAGATGATGACAATAATATCAGTATATGGACCTAACGATAACGATAAGATAGAGGAAAAAGAAAAATTTTGGGAGGAGCTGACATCAACATCGGAGGATGACAGAGGGACTTTGTTTATTGCCGGTGACAGCAGCAGAGTTGGCAAAAAGAACGACAGATATAAGGCAGTTCTAGGACAACATGGGGAGGAAACCAGAAACGATAATGGAATGAGAATGCTGGACTTTTGTCTAAATCATAGGCTTCTGGTGACCAACTCATTCTTTAAACACAAGGATATCCAGAAGTACACGCGTGTACAACACAATAAAGGGGAACGTTCTATAATCGACTACGTATTGACAGAAAAGGAAAATAGAAGATGTGTTTTAGATGTCACAACCAGAAGAGGAGCAGAAATATACAGTGATCATTACTTGGTTGTAGCTAGAGTCAAAGAAGAAATACATGATAAACACAAGAGTGCAAATATAACGAAGAAAATAGAGTTCACATCAATAAAGACATATAAGCTAAAGGAACACGAAACGGCCAGAAAATATGAACAATTAGTACAAAGAAATATACACGAGAATATAATGAGCCTTAAGCTAGCTAATCTGGAGGGAAAATGGAATATATTCAAACGCATAATTGTTGAAGCTGCCCGCGAAATATGCGGAGTATATAAAACATGTAATACAAGGAAGCAGACTGCTTGGTGGACTAACGAAATAAAAAAAGAAGTTAAAAACAAAAAGAAATTGTGGAAACAGTACTTAGCGAATAAGAAACCTGAACAATATGTAATATACCAAAGACAACGAAAACGAGTGAAGGAATTAGTGTTGAAAGCAAAAGCAAATAAATGGAAGGAATTTGGCGATAGAATGGAGAGAGATAGTGGAAGTAACCAAAAACTGTTCTACAAAGTATTGAAATCGTACAGAAAGGAAAAATCAGTGGATAACGTAAGCATATACAGCAAACAGCAAGAGATAATCACAGATGAACGAAAGATAATGAACCGTTGGAAAGAATATTTTGAGGAACTACTCTGCTGTAAACGAGACAGTTATGAGGAGACTGTCACAGAAAGAGAAAATATAGCAGAAGAAGACACAGAAATTACCTTAGAAGAACTGTCTGAGGTAATTAAAAAACTGAAAAATGGGAAAGCTCCCGGAAATGACAAAATAGTGCCTGAAATGATCAAGAACATTGGCGAAACAGGAACCAAGATACTTCTGGAGATTCTAAATATGGCATGGAAGCAAGAAGACATACCAGGAGACTGAGAAGTGGCACTAATCACACCTGTATATAAAAAAGGAAATCATAGAGATTGTAACAACTACATATAGAGGGATAACGTTACTTAGTACAGTTGTCAAGATATACGTACAAATAATTAATAACAGATTAAGACCGATCATTGAGCCATCACTCTCAGAGTCACAGTGTGGATTCAGGCCAGGAAGAAGCACACAAGATCATGTATTCGCGTTAAAACAAATAATTGACAAAAGACTGCAACAAGAGAAAAATGTATATTTTGCGTCTATAGACTTAGAAAAGGCCTTTGATAGAGTACCAAAAAATAGAGTATGGGAAAGTCTTGAAATAAGGGGAGCCAGTAATAAAATAATCCGTAATATCCAAAGGCTATACAAGAACAATATAAATTATGCAATCAGACACAACATGAGATCCGAAAGATTTATAACCGAAGAAGGATTGAGACAGGGAGGGGGGCTAAGCCCACTACTGTTTACAATATTCATGGACGATGTTATCAAACAATGCTCAATACAAACGAAAAAAACCCAAATTGGATACAGGAACCTAGAGAGAATACAGATCTCAGAGGCAGCATTTGCGGACGATATAGTACTAATAGCCGAGAACAAAAAGAGCCTACAATAGAATATAGATATATGGAATAAAGAACTTAAAAGTAAAGGTATGTGCATAAATAAAAATAAAACAAAAGTAATGACCATAGGCGAGGAACAACTAAATATCCAAATTGAAGGGATGGGCATACAACAGGTGAACGAGTTCGATTATCTAGGTGTACCGATAGAAAACACCGGTAAAAACGAGTCAGAAATTAACGGAAGAATTGAAAAGGCAACTAAATTATACTACTCGATGAATAGGAACTTTATTGCTAAAAAAGAAATATCACAAGAAACCAAAATAAAAGTCTACAAGGCGGTTTACAGAGCGGTTCTGACATACGGATGCGAATCATGGCTACTCAATAACAGACAAAAAAGCAAAATCCAAGCTGCAGAAATGAAATTTTTAAGAAGAGTGTGCGGTGTAACAAGAAAAGACAGAATAAGAAATACGAAAATAAGAGAAACTCTAAAAATACCATCTATATTGGACTTCATCGAACAGCGGCAATTGAGTTGGTGGGGGCATCTACAACGAATGGAGGATACCAAACCAGTTAAATTAATATATGAGGCGAAGGTACAGCAAAAAAGGAAAAGAGGAAGACCGAAACAAGAATGGGCCCATGCGATTTGGCACAGCATCCACAAAAGAGGGAAGAACTGGAGGAAAGCGAGACTACTGGCCAGTAATAAAAAATTATGGAAAAAATTTGTGTATCTGTGATCTAGATTAGAAATGTACTCACCTGACACCCTAAAGGGTAGAAGGGTATTGACATATATATAATACGTAAAATTTTATAAATTTAAAAAACCAACAGTTTTTTTCATCACTTTTATTTTGTACTAATGCCATTTAACAATCAGTTTTAATATTCTCTTCATCTGTTTGTGATACCTACACATATTAATCTTTTATATTAGCGTGGCTTTTCTACGACAAAATAATTCATATTTTTATACAGTTTCTGGCAGTTTCAATTCTATATCCGACTTGTAAGTATTATTTTAACTCTAATTCATCCATATTTCATTATTTGAGCCGTATCTCTAGAAAATTTCTATTTAACGTTTTCATAAGATGTCGTGTACTAACATTAAGGTATTTTGTAGAATCTCCTGATGATGGCCTAGGGCCGAAACATGTTGAGATGTTAATAAATCTATTGTAATATGTGAGAAGAACTTTGTTTCTCATTTTATCGTTAACTTAACGACTCACATCCGGTTAACTATGAATGAATTTAATTTCAATTTCTTAAACTTTCATCACTATGTTTACCGCTGCAATAATTGCAGCATGTAATAGCACCTTTTATAACGCAACAAAGTATAACATTTTTAAGTTGCAGAACTAATAACTTGCATCTGCAAGTCTCGAGAATAAGTTCTTTCTTAATAGGATATTCTCTTATTTTTTAATTCGAATAATTTAATGTAAACCATAAAATACATACAAAATTATAGCTGCAATAAATGATTTGGGGAAACATAAAGAACTATTGCTATTGCAACTGACAAATTCCTAACTAGGTTTCTTATTCTACATTTTCGAATTAGAATTAATAGAATAAAGGTGAAGGAGATTCGGCTAACAATCAAAAGGTATAAATGTAAGATAGGTATTTAAAACTTCTCTTCCCCGAGTCACATGTAATGTACTTGCTAAGAAAATGTCCTTGGCAATAAAGGTGGGACATGAAGCAATGAAAAACTTAATTATAGTATAAATAGTGCAACGATGTGCATTGTTAAAATAATCCTGCCCATATAGGATCTATAAAGTTATATCAATTCAAAAGGCACTGATAAATGCCTGGTTAGTTGGGAATGTCAATGCTGTACCGCAATATAATTATTTGCCTTTTACGATGTGATCATAAACTAAGTCACATCAGGCTACTTCTTTACCCGCTTGCTACGACGAGTGCTCTCGTAACCATCATTGAAACACCTGTGTTCAACTCAACATATTAGTAAATAATACAGCGTGAGAACGTACATACATACGTACCACTGTCTATTGATTGCTCGAAATAACTCGACCAACTAATTGCGTTCATTGATAATAAATGATGTTGCCTGTTTATTACTAGGCGATTCAAACTTTTAAATCCGTGTATGTACATAGGTAATTAAGTTTCTGACTACATTATTCCCTAAAACATTATGACACATATTGTAGGTATGTGTACATTAATAACCGTTACTAGTGTGTTTCATATTTGTAATGTATATGATAGTTGCTTTATGTTTTTGATTATACTTATAATTAAAATAAAAATGTACATCAATAAACGTGCATGCCTGCATGTACATACATACTATATATCTACAATATAAAAGAATTAAGTAAATTGTCTATTTATTATTGAAGTAGAATTACAGATAGACTTAGGGAATCATTGGATTCTTCCAATTTTAATTATCGAATGAACAGACGATTAAGGAAGAACTAGTACTTTTTGTATGTTATTTGTTTCGAAGCAGCAGATCTGACTGTATAGACGGACGCAATGAAAATGATCTTACATTAAAATGTTACAATAGAAAAAGTACATATCTAGAGAAGTGATCAGTTAATCGTACCTGAAAGAGTACAGTAGGAGAAATTATTTAGATTTGATAATCAAATCTAGAACTAATTAAATAATTGGAGTATACTTATCATTCCATAAATGTAGAATATCTACCGTTAATATCGTTTAATTAGAAAGTGAGTAGCAAGGACTAAACAATAAAGCAATTTAAAAGGGAAACAATTGTGACCATATTTCCAACAGTTTGCGTAGATGTACATACAATCATATTTAGTGTACCTATATTAATCTACAACTACTAATCCGTTTATGATTATCATATCTACCATCAAGCCATGCAAAGGTTATATATTGTTTCACACTCTCATCTATTTAAGTTTCCGAAATAGCATTGTGATTATTAGTTCAACAAATTGCTTTCAACATTTTTGATCTACAATCTTTTTATTTTTTTCTTAGGACAGTAATAAAAACATTAATATTACTCGATAATAGTTCTATATACTGATATACAGATGTACCTATGTATATAATGTTAACCCAACTCCTCATTACGTAATAATTTTCTAGACATTAAAGCAAGGTAGAATATCTTAAAATGCAATTTGTTTGTTATGCTAAAAGCTTTTTCCAATCTGGAAAATCTATCGATAGTATACACCGGGCACATTACTCACGATTTACCGACATAAATACAACCTTCTAAATCTAACATTAAAAGTTTCGTAAAACTTTAGAAAATTACAGATCACTTCTCTATCCATATTTCCAAGCATTACATTTGCATCATTGTATATTAAACGAGAGACGGTTCAATAATTTTTAATAAAATCTTTAAAGCGAGTTCGGAATAATTTCAACTTTATAGTAACTTCTAGCTGTGATTCTTTTCGTTTTACTTAAATTCCAGTAATGTGTCTTAATGATGAATTTAAAACTTTCCTGAAGTGTATTTAGAAGTTTTCTTCGAATTGTCAATTCAAAAGTTTTAACCCGGACTAATGGAAATGAGGACTTTCTAAATATATATTATACCCTTTCCTTCTTGCACGTTTATCTTAAAGCAGATTTTTCTACTTTTTTCTACACCGGCACCGCCGATAGCTAGAATTTATCAGGATGAACACTTTTAACCTCTCTTCAAACAAATTTCACATAATTTGTGCCGTTTGCCCCTATGTAGTAATTTAGTGGTTAGTTTAGTGTCAGAGATTGAAATAATTCGCATCAGTTCGTGTAAATTAGGCTCAATAGAATCAATTGAAATATATATTATATTCCTAATATATATGTAAATCATCATTTCTTATAAGCTGGTTTTACATCTGTCAATTTATTGATCAATTTCTAGAACTTAGACGACTTGACGTCAAGTTAGGTTTTTACATCTGTCAATTTCAAGTTCAATTTTAAGTTCAATTTCTAGTTCTAGTTCTCTTCAATTTTAAGCTTGTAGCTGGCAGCTTTACATGTATCAATAAATAGATCAATTTAAAGAACTTGGGTAAGTTCTAGAAATTGAAGAATTAGAACATGTTCTATTTTTGCGTCAATTTAACTTCAATTTTATAGTAATTTTTGTTTTAACAGTGGATAGTGACCAACAGTGCTAACCTGCGACACTTGTATGAAAGGAATTCCAAACCTTCTAAACTTACTTTAATTCAAATTACAATTCGTTGAACGACAATGTAATATTTGTAATTATGAATGACTAAATTCATATAGATTATTTGAAATTTTGAATTTACAGCATAATGCAGAGTGTAAGATCAAAATGGCAACGAAAAAGATTAACAAATTTAAGAAAAGGTGTGTTCTCCTTAATGTTAGTAAAAATGATAGACACCGAAAAAGCAAGAGTAACAAGTAACAAGGTGGTGGGTTAGACCATGGTTGATTACGAAAAAGGGAAATTTAAATTTAGTAGATAGCGATTTTCCAGCAGATCCTGAGCAATTTAAAAAGTAACTGCGAATGGATGAAAATACCTTCATAAAATTATTGAATATAGTCGAACCTCATACTTCAAAACAGAACACATTTTTTCGAAGTTGTATATCTGCCAAAGATAAACTAATTATCACCCTAAGATTTTTGGCTACGGGTGAGACATACCGTAGCCTTATGTATACATTCCGTGTCTCAGAATCCACAATATCTTTATTTGTGCCAAAAATCTGCAGATGTATATATGACACCTTAAAAGCAAAATATTTAAAGGTAAAAATATTTTCTTTTAATATACCTTGTTGATAAATATTTTATATTAGGTACCAAGCACACCTGCAGAATGGCTAAATATAGCCTCGGATTTTGAAAATATATGGAATTTCCCTAACACAGTTGAAGCTATTGATGGAAAGCACATCGTTTTTAGAGCTCCAAGAAGTGCTGGATCGATGTACTTTAATTATAAGCATCAACACAGTATCGTTTTATTGGCTGTAGTAGATGGCAATTATAATTTCTTATATATTGATGTAGGTACAAATGGGCGTGTTTCTGATGGTGGAGTTTTTCGACGTAGTTCTCTGTATTCTGCAATAACGTTAAATACCTTAAATCTACCAGAAGGCAGGCCACTACCTGGTAGAAATAATGCTATGCCATTTGTGTTTCTTGCCGATGCCGCATTTCCACTTTCAGAACACATTTTAAAACCTTACCCATTCCGAAATATGAATGAAAACCAACAAAATTTTAACTACAGGCTTAGCAGAGCAAGAAGGGTAGTTGAAAACGCTTTCGGAATTCTGGCTAACAGATTCAGAATTTTTCTAGCACCAATTAATTTAAGTGCTGAAAAAGTGCAGGATATCACTTTAGCATGCTGTGCATTGCATAACTTTTTGAAGAAAGAAAATACCTATTATATGCAGAAAGAGGATGAAGATCGATATACTTTTTTATATGGTTTGCATAGACAAGCAGGCAATCGCACAGCCAACAATGCCACAAGGATACGGGAAGAATTTTCGGCATATGTAAATGCTTTGTAAATAATATATTGTATTTTTTACATTTTTATAAATTTATAATTCCGTGTTAATTTCTTCATAAATTAAATTTAGTATTTTAAGTTTAAGGAAATTTGTCTCTTTTACGTCCTTCAGTCTTCGCATTTCTGACGTTACCATTCTTCTTTCATGCGTAAATGGCGTAAATAACAAGATTTCCTTCCTATAGTTACGGAGAGAGTTAAACTATTACCACTGTTAACATTAAAAAGATTCGAAACTCCCTTCACAGTTGTTGTTCTTAGTTGAATTTATTGTTAGGTGTAATGCAATAGCAATAAAAAGATCTTAAAAATATCTTCAAATTTATTGATAAGTGTAATACGAGAGTAAGTTCTATTTCAAGAACTAGAAATTGATCAATTTTAAGATCTAAAACTTGATGAAGAAATTGACAAGTGTAAAACCACCTTAAGTTCTATTTCAAGAACTAGAAATTGATCAATTTTAAGATCTAAAACTTGATCAATAAATTGACAGATGTAAAACCAGCTTTATATATCTATGTACAGTGCCCGTCAGCCAAAATGTCATGTCCCTCGCAGTACGTTGCACAGTCTATGTCCGTTAGAACATCGGGTGCAGTCGGTAAATACAAGGTCATGGAATGTCTTAAACGTAGCTTTGGTGTTTAAATAGATGAAATATAAATGAAATGAAATATATTTAAGGTGATATTATTATGTGAGAATAAATTCACCGCTTCGTATACAAACAGTACGTTCACGTTAAGCAGACTAGCGTATATTTCTATGATTTTATAAATGTAAGGAATGCAATATATTACAAAATACTATAAAGAAAATGTTTGCCTGTTGTCGATTATTTAAAGAGAGTTAGAAATAATTGCACACTTGACTTATTTGCTCTGCATATTCTCCTTTCTTATGCATGTTCGTAGCGACTTTTTTGTTAATTGAAATACTTATCTGACAAAAAAGCATTTCCAAGTTAAATACGTATTATATTAATTTTATTTACAACTCTGCAAATTTCAATGCTCGTTTCAACTATTTACAAGACCTTACCATTTAAATATTCGGAGATAATTACATATTAATATTCATTAAGGAGCAAATATTTCGTAATTCTTGGGTAATTAAGAAATTTTTATTTCTAAATAACATTATAAATAAAATAAATATTTAATATATTTTAGACATGTGATATAATTAATAATAATATATCTGCTACGCTAATTTATTATTACTGGAAGATTGATACAGAATGTATTTGAAACATTTTTTTCATAAGCTAATGCAATATTTGTATCATATTATGTATATCTTCGTATAACATTATACAAAATATAATAATAATATATAAATATAGAAATTTCAATAAGTCTCAATATCAGTTTTCTACACAATAAATATTTATGTCATTTTCAAAATATTTCTATTAACGATCATTCGAAATATTGACAAAAACTTACCATATAGAGATTTGTAGATACTTATCTAGTAATCTTGAGATCAAATATTTCAAAATTATTGCGCAAGTAAGAGATTTTAATTTCTAAGTAAGTGTTAATTTATAATTTAACATAGACAAATGGCTTATTAAATTGTATGAAAATATAATATATACCTACCTACTATGTATTTCTTTTATTATGTTTGAGAATTCTTCATTATGTCTAATTGTTTAATTCGCAGTGGGAATTAATACACACTTATTTCTATATCTTATGTTTATACTTACATGTTTTAAAGTGTCGTTAAAGGCTAATGAAGGTCAATTAGGGGATAAGTTGAATATGTTTCATATTGACACATTTTCTATGGAATGTTCCAAACATATCCTATAAAATATGCGGTCTGCTATGTAATCTTTGCGTTTTACATAGACCTGTGATATAGAGTGCGTAAGGTAAAGCTTCCTAATAATTTTCTAATAGTGTGATTGCATTAATTGTTGGTAGCGTATGCAGAGTTTATTGGAGAAAGAGAAAAGCATTGTGCGCCTTGTTCGAGAAAGACCTTTTACAACGGCAACACGTATACTGGAGCAAACAGGAATAAATTGTAGTGTCAGTATAATTCGGCCGCGGATTAATCCAGAACGGTTTGCTTACCTGTAAACCCGCTCTTCAGCCAGAGTTGACGGAAAGGCATGCCGAAGCCTTGGTTTACTTCCAATATCTATATCCGCGTATTAGAATAGGTAGTTTTACCAACAGTACGCAATACATATTTACCCGTAGGATGAAATGGAACAAATAACAATTACCCAAGGTAAATCGCCAATCCAGGAGTAGTTTATGAATTGTTTAGAGACAGGAATTATTATGTTTGCATTGGATTGGCCGGCTAGATCACCGCATCTAAATCCAATTGAGAACATGGACGGCGATGAGTAGAATGTGGACTATGAGTGAAGAAGAAAATCGACTGACAGCATTCCTATACATGCAAATACCGTATGCTAAAATTTTCGGGGACAAGAGTTTTGTGAAAAAACATATGGTAAAATTTTCGGGGACAAGAGTTTTGTGGAAAAATAGTTAATTCGATGCAAAGAAGACTATAAGACTGTGGACAATGGATGCTGTCCAAAATATTAAAAGTGCGGAATGTAATTAGAATTCTTTTCGTGTTTTATGTTTTTATGTATTGTGTAGAAATTTTTACATTTGTATACCTACTAATATTATTATATTTTTATAATGTTTTATTGTATGAAGACTATATTTTTTTAGTACGCATATGTATTATTTAGTTATGTTAACTAGTATTATTTGACAAGGATTATGATATTGCATGCTTGTTAATATAATTTTATATATAATATACCTACATATGTGTATAATTTTAAATAGTATTTTTCAAATATATTCTGTATCAATCTTTCAGTAATAATAAATAACCGTAGCAGATTATTGATTGTACCAAATGCCTAAGATACATTAAATATTTATGTTATTTATAATTTTTTAGTTTGGTTCTTTCTGTGTATTTTTATTTCCTTTCTTTGTAAGTAATGCCAAACACTGTTAAGAAGATAAAGATATAAGTAGGTATCAATGGATAACAGAAATTGTAGTGTGCAATCATTCTCACTACGAATTAAACAATTAGACGAAGTTAAGAAGCTGTTGAAACATAATAATCGGAATAATATGTATTATGTTTTCATATCAAATAAGTGATTTGTCAATGTCAAATTATGAATAAAGGATTATTTAGAAATTAAAATTTCTTATTTACCCAATAATTAGCAAACATTTTAATAACAGCAAACATTTTCTTTATAGTATTTTCTAATACATTGTATTCCTTGCATTTAAAACACAAATATATGCTAGTCTGCTTAACGTGAATGTAGTGCAAGTAGTGCTTGGATACGAAGCGATGTATTTATTCTCACGTAATAGTATTACTTTTTATCCTAAATATATTTCACAAGAGTTATTTAAACATCGGGCTGTGTTTAAGACATGCAATGACCTTGTATATACCGACCGCAGCCGAAGTTCTCACTGATATATACTGTGCAGCGTACGGTGAGGGACATGACATTTTGGCTGACGGGCACTGTACATACCGGTCGTTTTGAGATAAATAAAGCCATGAAGACGTAAGAGGTATGAAAATTCGTTAAGGGGGAACCAAGGAGCATATCATATAAGAGTGACGCATTCCACGCTAAAAATTAGACCCCTACGAGAACGCCGCCCTGGTGGTTTTATGGTAGTACTAAATTTGTAAACAACGGCGATGGCGGTACTTTTAAATTAGTACAATGCTTTTTTTTGGTTCTAAATATACTCTAAATACGTGTTTCGATCTTGTTTGATCTCATCAGTGCGATATATCTATAAATATAGAAATCACAGACACGTATTTACGTGTATAAATAAAAATATCTGGAAAAAATAAAGTTAAACTCTAACAAAAATAAATATTTAAAATTCAATAAATGACATGTATATAAATAATATAACATTCTCTCGCATATAATAAAAATACATTAATAAATAAAACAATAATCTTGAAAAAATAACAAAATAAACTATGTACTCATAACAATAAATAAACTGAAATTCTAATAAACAATTACATCACTTAAGGACAATTCTTCATATGCACAAAAGACTAGAAATGTCTTACCCTCTACAAATGCATTAGCTGTGCAATTTTTCTTGCGTTTCAATTATCAGATCTGTCAGTAGAAGGCCGACAAATATCATCATAAAATTTCCTAATAATTAAACTCGTAGATATATTTAACAGCTGTTCTTGAACCAAAGTTTGATGACCTGAATTAACGCAAGCATACCATGACAAGCTAACCTTCCGCAAAGTTACCAACATTTTCTTCTGAATAGAATTTACATGACCAAATGATATTAGCAAGACAACCATCCTATCGTAAATGTTATTAACATATAATACCAAACTAAAAGTGGGATAAAGAAGATTATTTGAATCACCAAATTCCTTAAACATTGTAAATGTATGATAATGATGAGGTTCTACGTTAGCAAAGAATAAAGAAGATTTACTAACCTCACAATCGGGTAAATTAAGTTTTCTAAGGATGAATCCGAAAACATAGATGAGGGCTTGATAATTAAAATCAATTTCTTCATTAATCGGAACATTTAGGGAAGAAGCTTCTAGTTCGTTCTTAGCCAATGCACAAGTCCTAGCACTTTTAGGTTCAATAGCAGTCATAAAAGATTGCAGATTACTTAAGATATGCCCACAATCTTCCTCGCAATTGAACGCGATAGAACGAGAAGACTAAATTATTTAGAATATACAAGTTTGAAAATTGGCAATGAACTGATGACAACTTGGATGTGTATTAAGACCGCCGCACTGACGTATATGACATATAAAATTCTCCAAATTACTATAACAATTAATAAAATAACAACAACAATTGATAATAACGAAACTTACCCGGAACTTGTGCTTCGTTTGTTCATAACCTCAAAGCACTACGTCATCATGATTTGCATTTTTATTGATTTTTATTGCATCCTCAATATTGTACACCGTTGCCATGTCGCTTCCTCTTATAGTTAATCATAATTATTGATAGATTACTTAATGATAAGAGCAACAAAAAGACTTTTTGGTAAAAAAATCGTTATAAACAGACTCATATTTCATATCAAAACCTCTTTTGATGTTTGATTATAATTGCTTTATATGTAAAGCCTAGTATGACTTGGCAACAATACTATATTTAGTTCTCCAGACTGTTCGCAGAGGCGCGCACAACTTGCCCGAAATTTCAAATTTGAAAGAATCACACGTGGGGGGAACTATCTAGTTGCATTCGCCACAAATTGTCACAACGCGGCGCCACTTATACTATTTTCTACGCATTAGCATAATATTATTTGGTGGATGAAATTTTAGAACCTTACAACGGGTGCAACAAAGAGAAACATATGAGAAATAGATATCCATAAAATATGTAGCGTAACCTTGATCGTATAATCCCACTAAAAAGGGGTAAACGACGATAAAGTGGTATAGCTATTTCGGGATGAGAATTATTTTTTAATTTAAATTTGGCGCGATACTTGAACATAGTGGAAGAGTGGCATTATTATAAAAGATTATGTTTATGGCGTCGGTATGTATTTTTATGTGTGAAAATTACAATATGCCGACATATTATATATGTATTTATGAACAAAAAACAAAAGATTTCGACTATTTTTGAGTTTTATAGCAGCATATTGGTAGAGTAACATACATACAGTGTTTATTTGAAAACCTCTCACCGTAAATTATTGAAAATCTAGAAAACTACAAAAAAATTCCTTAAACATGTAAGAAGTATTATCGAGGAATTTTAAATTCCCATTCGCTGATTAAGATGTTTTATTTTTATCTGTAATTATTTAAAATTTTCTTTAATATTTTTTTGAGGAAAAAAGTCAATGTAATAAGTTTTCGAAATGTTGTTTGTTGTTCGTTAATATAGTAACACAATTTTATTTATAGAAAACAAAGAATTGTTCGGAAAGCGGTATTAAGAAACGATTTTAATCATATTGAAAGAAATTTACTACTAATCCCCTTAAATTCCTAATGTCTTTTAAATTACTGTAAGTGCAGTATTTATTGAACCAACTAAAACTTCTTAAGTTCTTGTTCTTTAACTAGTTTTGTACCGTTAATGTCGGCAAATTTTAAATATAAGTTATAAACACTACGGTGGTAGTATTTAAAACAAAATTTTTATTGGTTCGAGTCTCGGGGTTACACAGTATACAATTAAATCTTAGTTTACACGTTACGACGAGTAATATACTAAGACTAAATTACAATTACAGTGTTTATATACTATAAAAAATGGTGATGCAGTCCCTTTATCAGTGACCGAATGCGTAGGCGGCTCGCGCTGACTTAAGACTCAAATTGTTCTAGACGATCTAAGTCCTCCCGCTAAAGATGCAAAATTACAAGGCTTTTGCTGCGGTAATTCTTGCAATTCTACTTCCTGCTGAAATTGTTTTATCTCACGTTCTGTGGATAGCACAAGGTTTTTGATAATTAAATGAATAATATTACAATGAGATGTGTGACAATTAACAAAGAATAAATAATATAATTAAATATGCGGTATTGACCTTGATTAAGCTATATTGAATTTAACATTATATTATGAAAGTATGTTTTTTAAGCCTTATAAAATTTACTTGAGGTGTTAAATGTTTTAGTTCTTAAAAATATTGGTTAATCCTCTTCCGATAAAGATTCTGCAACAAAACCTAACTTTAACGAGTTAATATGATACTTAAATTTTCTTTTTCGTTTATCTTCGACTTCGACTGTGTTATCGTCGTTAATTTTGCTAATAGTAAACGGTCCCCGATATCTCTCTTTGGTTTTTTGGGTATAATATTTGGCCGGTTTGACATAGACTTCTTGTCCAACTTCTGTGCCAATTTCTTGTCTTTTCGTTGTTCATTTCTTCTACCAATAGTTTGTTCTTTCTTCCCTTGCATTTTCTTAGCGATGCTGTCATACAGGTATTTAGTTCGTTCTTTGTGTCGCTGTATATATTCTTGAAAATATATGTTGTCATAATACAAATCTAGGGGTTCTCGTGTGTTTGTGTGACCATAGAGCAACTCAAAAGGTGATATACCTGTTGCCGTATGATTTGTTGAGTTGTAGGTTAATATCGCTAATTTCATCAATTGTTTGACATCTTGACCAACACTCTGGTTCTTAAGGATTCGCAGATGTTCCAAAAATGTTGAATGTAACCTTTCGACAGGAGCATTTGAATTTGGATTTTGTGATGTGGTATAATGAACCTGAATTTTGTATAGCTTTAACAATTCTTTTAATGTTGCATTGTTGAATTCCAATCCATTATCCATGACAATTTGTTGAGGGGTTCCGTGGATACTAAAACTTTCAATTAGCTTTTCAACTACTTCTACTGCGGTTTTTCCATCTATAGGATAGGCTTGCGCATATTTGGTGAAAACGTCGATAATTGTTAAGAAATTCTGAGAATTGATGGCAATGGTATCAACATGGATTTTACTGAAGGGTTTGTCGATTGGTTCGGTTATTTAGAAGGGTACCTTCGGTGGTCTTCTGTCGTACTTGTTTCGTTGACATACTTCGCATTTCTTTATGTATTCCGCAATATCCGCTTTTATTTTGTCCCAATAATATCTTCTTCGGATCTGTTGAAGACTTTCTTCTATTCCTCGATGGTTGGTTTTTCTCTCGTGATGTAGCATGATAATTTCCAATGTTTCTGCCGCATCTTTGACAATTCTAACTCTGTACATGCACCTGTAGATCTTTGGTCCATTATTTGTGAAGTGTTCTGTATATACTTTACACAATTCCTTATATATGGAATCGGATGCGTAGATGTAATAGTTTCCCTGTGGCATTATGTCTTTGACTAACTGAAGTAAATCTTGTACGATACGTTCTTTATTGACTTTTGCTCGGTAAATCATTTTGCCGTTATCTGTATCGAAAAATACTTCTGCTGGATAGATATGCTCTTCGATGAAGATCTGAATTTTTTGGTTATATATCGGCATCTGTACTATGGGTATGGTACTCTTCGGTTCTTCATTAGCATTACTATGAAGTGAGTCCGAATAATTCGTTTTCCTTATTTCTGCTGGTTTTGATGGCCCTGGTTTTGGACTTGGTGTGCTTGCGATTGGTTTCGGCTGTTTTGACGGTCCTGACTTTGGAGTTTTCTTGTCTATTTCTAGCATCGTCAAAACATCGTCCAATTCTTCTTGGCTAGTTTGTATCTGTAAACCTCTATTGTCTGATTCTTCCGTTAGCGTTTGCAAATCGATCTACGTCTTCGCTTGTAATTTCTGTTGTTCCTAAGGCATTGAATGTTTCCTCAAGTTTTTCGCTAGTAATCTGCGGTGTTGTAGAAGCTTGTTCTTCCTGATAGTGAATTTCTACTAGTAGTGCATCAGCGTTCCTATTAATTTTCCCTTTCTTGTAAACGACTGTATAATCATATTCGCTGAGTTTAATCTTCCATCTTTGTAGTTTCGAATTTGGTTCCTTCAAGGTGTGTAACCATACTAGGGGTCGATGATCTGTAACTATAGTGAATTTTCTTCCAAATATATACGGTCTAAATTTCTTACATGCCCATACTACGGCCAATAGTTCTTTCTCAATTGTGGAATATTTAGATTCTGTTTCCGATAATGTTCGTGAAGCGTAACAGACTGGAAGATCTCTACTGATTGGTCCTTGAGATAATATGGCTCCGATAGCTACATTGCTAGCGTCCGTCGTAATGATAGAGGGTTTTGTGAAATCTGGATATTTCAAGACTGGTTCGTTACATAAGATGTTCTTGCATAATTGGAACGTCTTCTGATACTCTTCTGTTAATTCGACTTTACTTCCTTTCGTCAAGCATTTTGTCATTGGTTTAGTGATTTTGGCGAAATCTTTGATAAATCTTCGATAATAACCAATTAATCCAAGGAATGCTTTGATTTCCTTCTGAGTCTTCGGAACCGGATATTTCTGAATCGCTTCGATCTTGTCTGGGTTTGGTTTTACTCCTTCTGGTGTGATTAGATGTCCTAAATATCCTACTTCTTTCCTGAGGAATTCACATTTGTTCAATGAAATTTTCATGTTGGCTTTTCTTAGTTTTGCGAAGACTTTTCTTAATTTTTGTTCATGCTCTTCCAGTGATGTTGAATATATTATGACGTCATCGAGACATGACAAGTGTCTTCGGTTAAACCTCTTAGAACATTATTCATAACACGTTGAACTGTTGCTGGTGCATTTTTCAAACCAAATGGCATTCGACAGAATTGGTAATGTCCGTCTTCTGTACTGAAAGCTGTTTTCTCACGGTGTTGTTCCTCAACTTCAACTTGATGATATCCTGAAACTAGGTCTAGTGTGGTGAAGTAATTAGCTCGTCCCAATTTGTCTAATATATCGCTGATTTTAGAAATTGGAAACTTGTCGTCGATTATTTTCTCGTTAAGCTTTCTGTAATCAATTACCATTCGAAATTTTCTAATGCCGCTTGCATCCATCGTCTTCGGTACTATGGCTACTGGTGCCGACCATGGACTTGCGCTCTCCTGTATTATATTTTGTTCCAACATTTTCTTCACTTGTCTGTTTATTTCCGCTTTTTGAATTGGTGACTTACGATAAGGTTTCTGATAACTTGGAATATCTTCTTTTAAACGAATTTGGTGTTTGATTGTTGAGGTGAAGGTTAGTGGTAGGCTTTCGTCGTGACAGATATCCTTATATTCTAGACACAGTTTCTGAATCATTATTCTTTCCTTTTCGTCCAAGTGTTCTAAACGAAGTTTCTGCTCAACGTTTTGCCTTTGTATGTATTTTCACGATTTGTTTCGGAGTTAGTTTTGCAGAGTGATGGTTTTCTTCTGTGGCTCCATAAGGTTCTGTTTTGATTGGCGACTGAACACTCAATTCGACTGGATAGTTGTTGAAATTTGCCACATCTGTAATTGCTTCATAGTCTTGCGTGGTTGTCAGATTCTCTGGTATTTCCACTCCTGGGGCTATTGCTTGGTGAGCGATGTAGACTTCTTGCAGATTTCGATCCACTGGTAATTTTACTATTCCTCTCTTTCTGGGTCCTAATTTTATACTAGGATCATCGAAATGTAGTGGTATTTCCGTGAACTTGGTTTTCAAAATCTTGTTGTTAAAATCGATTACTGCTTCCATTTGTTTGTAAAGGTGTAAAGGGATGATATTTCAAGAATATAATCATGATATGTTGTAACGTGCATTGTTGTTACAGAAAAAGGTGAGTAACGGATATATTCCGGGAAATGATTTTGTGCGAGTTCTGTGGATATTGAGGATACTGAGGCTCCGGTATCGACTAGGAATTTAGCGTTAATTTCGAGAATTTCAATGTAGGGTAAACGGATTGATTGTAGATGGCTAAATTCAATATGTTCGGTTAATTCGGATTCGCTGACTTAGTACTCCGATTGTTCTAGACGATCTAAGTTATATTTTTAATTACGAATATCGTTCAAATCTCACAAAATTCGTAGAAATAATAGATATTTTTCTATCACACATTGTATATGTAGCGCTGTTTGAATTGAAACATTGTATATTTTGCGCTGTTTGAATTAAAATATTACGCAAATATATTAATAAAATAATATAAAAGTCGTTCCATAGTTACACGTCCTATGTTACAATTTTATAATTTTTGTAATTATTGTTTTTCATGAGAAATTTATCCTAAAATTACTTTTTCTTCAATTAATTTGGATACGTTCTACCTTAGTTTAGTACATCATATTTATTTCCAATATATTCATAACTCGCTTGGTTTAAATTCATTTAAAAGATCGCTGCCCTTTAGCCTGCAGGTATACGGCTTGGTACAACTGCCCAGTTATTTTACCTGAATAAACGATTCAGGACCGAAAGCCTATAATAAACGCGTTTTATTGCAGTTTGATTCGAGGGCTTAGTAATGAATCAGACTTCAAGCTCAGACTTCAACTTCACATTTGACTACTCGCACTGGGCGGTTGTAATTAGAATTAGAGACGGATACCTAGCAGGTAAATTTCAGATAGAAAGATTGGCAAGAAATGTAAAGCGATATATTATAATTTCATTACAATAGTTGCATTTACTCTTTATATTAAGAAGTAATGCTGACTAGAATTCTTAACTAGATTTCGTTAGCACAAGCTGTTTCTTTGGCCAAAGTAAATATTGTTTGCTACTCCTGTTATATATGGATAAAACATTTGTATGTTTTACACATGTAAATTTTCAATATGCTTTTAATATAATAACACGATTCTATTTTCAGAAAAACGAATTGTTTCCGATGCTTTATTAAGAAGCAATATAAATGAAGTAGCATTTTAAAGAAATTTATATTTTTTAATATTTACGCAATCACAAAATAATGAATTTAGTTTATTAAAACAGAGGTATAATAAATGTATTTTTCTAACCATTATATGCATAGATAAACACAGTTCAGATATTTTTTTTTACTTTTAGGTCATTCCAAATACTATTAATTCCATTAAAGATCAGATTATTCCAGAACCTTTATAATTTATTAGGTATTTGTGCGTCAGTAGAAAAAATTGACTCTTAATTCGTGTCAAATAATTATAATCTATTTTTACTTTTACTTACTTTCCAAGTACTTCAGGATTGATTAGTTTTTGATTATAAAATTATAATTGATTTCGTTCAGAAGAGTTAATTGTTATGTTAGTGTTATGTGTTATAATACTACGACTTCCTTTAAATTCTTAATCTATTTAAAACTACTGTAAGTGCAGTAATTATTGAAACGATTAAAACTTCTTAAGAAAACTAATGATATAAGTGTATATATAGTATATATCTTTAAGACAGTTTGTGTTGTTTCAATTAAAACATTACCCGAATACTAAAATATTAAAGTTTCTAATTCTATAATTTTTGTAATTATTATTATTTTTTATTATTATTATGTATATCAAATATAAACATAATACATATATACAATCTGATGCAAATGTTTCCACTCTCTTGTCTTCACATCGAGATAATGGGATTGCAGTGTCCCATCTCAAACTACCGGTATTGAGAGCGCTATGGCGTTTACTACTTGTTTTTCTTTTCCTTAATTTTTATTTGTTAATAGTCTCTAAACAATATTTTGCACGATAAAATAGTGACTAATTTATCATCAACTTTTTGTCTTTTATTAATTTATCTACGTTCTACCTGAATCCAGTATCATCATTTTCATTTCCAATATATTCACATTTCGCTTGGTTTAAATTCTTTTAAATGTTCGCTACCCTTTGACCTGCGGCTATACGGCTTACTGCAGTTTCCCAGTTATGTTTACTTCAATAACAATTCAGAACGAAAAGCCCACAATAGACGCGTTTTATTGCAGTTTGATTCATTACTTAAGCCCTCGATAGTACATATGTACATAGATTGCCGAGAGTAATAAAATATTCGAGAATAAAATAATTAGGATAGTCTTACTCAAACTATGTATTCCAAAGACTATCGGTATCTGGTATCGTCTTCATATCTATTATATGATT
>SMLS01074323.1:0-12813 GCA_004785975.1 Popillia japonica
GAAACTGCTTTGTCTAAGCATTCTAAAGAATTACGACATAACTTTGAATTTGAAAAGATTTAAAAAAAAGAAAATAGTTATAAAAATACATTAAAAAAGACAATAACGCGGTCAATTTTAGAACAGATATAGAAAATTTAAGTATTATTTATAATAATTTAATCACCTAATCACGCCTGAATTTTATAAAATTAAGCTCTTGACTAGGTTTTTTTGCCATGTTTTTCCCTAGTCCTTGAACAGAATTGTTACAGCTTGACAAAAAAATACATTGATATAAGGAGCATTATTGTTATGAATATAAATTTACATTTCAAAATATGTATCTTAAATTGTCCACTATATTGTAAACATAATCCTACACTGAGAAAAATGTTACAGCAAAACACTTTATTTAGAAATTTATACTTATGAATAGTATAAATTGTATTAAAATTACGAACCCTGTGTTTAATGGCCAAGAACAATTTTGTTCCTAAAATCTTAAAACAAAATGTTTTAAGATTAAAACAAAAGGTTTGCTACATTTGATGAAATTTTTAAATAAAAATAACTTACAACATCTAGCAAAACTAGTTCATTGGTTTTTAAACGTATTTATATTGGTTTTTAAATAAAGGTAGTTTCAATTTATGCACGTTGGAACACTAATGAAATGAGAGTGAGAGAAGGTTTAAGGCGCTCGTACGTAAAAAGAATGAGATGCAGTATGACGCGGTCTTTGTATTTGTGAAAAGGTTGATATTGGCGGTAAAACATCGATAAACACCACGTACTACCTACCTATTTCGTTTGATTTTGTATAAAATTAGACATTATAGTAGTGTACCGTGCAAAAAATGGATAGTATGGAACAGTTACTACTATTGTAAGTTGAAACTTCCAGCAGTTAGTAAGCGTATTTGAAGGTAAGGAAAATGTAAATAAATGCAAGACGTAGGTACTTTATAATTATTCTCAAACAAGTAATTTTCGTCACATCATACCAAATTTTAGTTTAAGTACTCACAACATCTTGTGTTTTGTAGCAAATGTGATAGACAATGAATCGTTAATTATTAAACAAAGAACCAACTTTATTGAAAGAGTTGATCCCCGGGGCAGGAGAATTTTTAGGAAAGTACATTATTGTGTTACTATTAAGTAGTTACATTATTTTAAAATGTTAGAGGGTTAAAGTGTTAAAAAGATTGAATTAAAAAGTTATTAAAACAAACAATTTTTGTATTTTAGAATAGACACGGTAAATAAGGAATCTTATTTATTATTGATTTTTCGTAAATGTATTCTTTGCAAAAACCTTAAATTAGGTATATTTAGAAAGTCCGAACGTCATAGTAACATTATAGTCAAAATACAGGATGCTGAAGAATCTGAAACTTGTGAATTATGAATAGAGTTGCGACAATTTAGAGTTAAAATATATACCTATCAGTAGTTCTAATGAGTGTCGTCAACGATGTAGAGTATGTTACCTTAAGATACTTGCTTGCTGAATAAGACCTTTTTTATTGTAGTTAAACATATGTTAATGCATAGTAGTTAAACATATGTTAATGCATAAATAATTTTTTTATAATGTTTTTGTGTTTATTATGTACCTATAAAATGTAGATACTATTAAAATCCACCATTGATTACAAAAAAACTACAATTTCGTATGTATCTAAAAATACGTACAACGCTAATATTATTGCAGAAATCGTAAAGACCGGGCAGTGTCTTATTATATAATTATCCTTTAATATTAACAAAGTTTTAGCGCGTTTTTTATAATATCTTTAAAGTAACAATTTTTTTATAATATATGAACTACGACGCTTTGATTTATGATTTTGTTATATGTACAAGTACAGTATCATATGTGTTTAAGTATTAAAACCGATGCACTATATCCATCAACAAACTATACAAATCCACGTATGGTTGCGGGAAATATGCAATCTTTGTTTGAAACCATTGGCATAATAGGTATATAGTGTACACAATACATATATCTGAGGATATCGTCCGGATATTTCCGAATATTCTCGAGATATCCTCAGCCGTGTCCACAAGATATCGTCGGAGACAGGTATTAAAATCCTACATAGAGTGGATAATATTGGTAAACGCCATCGCCATTATGTAAGAACTGACTTCGTTCGAATAGCGTGTCTAATTCATCTGAAACTATTAGGATTCTGCGTATAGCAATAACTACTTACATCACATTGCGTCGAATCTTAACAGTTTCAGATTAATTAGTGACACTGCTCGAACAAATGTCGGCCCACCTGTACGTATAAAAAAAAAATAAAAATACTTGCTAAAACAGCAACAATTTAGTCTTACGGTAAGTACTTTTTATTCCTAGAACAGTGATTACTGCCACTAAAAATAATTATAAATTAGAGTTCTTTTTAGTATACATAGATAGTTAAGTTAAATAAACCCTGTTCTAAAACTTGACAAAGTTTATATACATTTAATTTCAATATAAATTTTCATTCAATTTCAATATTTTATTTATCTTAAACTAGCAACATTAGTATTCTTAATTCTTATAAAACTATTTTGTAAATCTGTTAGTACAAATTATTGCTAATTGTAGTACAAGCAATTTACTTAAAGTTACTATAAAATATAGTAAATTGAAGAATAATAGGTACTTAATTTCCAGGAATAAATTTATTGTTAAATTTAGTATGCTATGTTGCTGTCCTATATATAGCAATAAATTATACTAAAATGCAGTATATTTATACTTATAAATACTATAAATTTTTCTCCGTGTATATATCACTGAATTTCTTTGTCTGTAGATAATTTTGTTGATAGGCATGGCTAGTTATTTATTTATAATTTGACACAAAATAAATGTCAATTTTATTCCACTGAAGAAGTTGTTACGAAAACCAGATCATAAATTTTGTAAAGGTTTTGGAATAAATTTGACTTTTGTTCGAATTGCAAGTTTTATCATTGACCTAACAAGTGGAAAAACCTATCTAGATAATAAGATAAGTGAAAAGGTTATAATAATACATATATATTAGTTATATGTTCAGCGATAAAAAAACCACGGTATATATGTATGTATATCAATAGTAATGGTAAGGTGTCTTGCATTTTACATACCACTTCGTTTTGCATTCAAATCATTCAAATGTTTAATTGTTAAACGGTTTCTATTTGTTTCCAAAGCTGCATTTGCATTACTGTCAGATCGGTATTGATGGCAATTTGAATCTTTACAAATAATTAGTATTTATTTCAAATAAATAAATTGTAGTGTAATTTCCACTCTTTTTGTATATAGAGACGATCTTATCTGTTTCAAATCTCTAAAGAATGACTACATAAAACAATAAATACTATTACTTGTCTAATTGTAACTTTTGTGGTTTAATTGTACAAGAAATTAAGCCAGTAGTAAGTAGTTTCATATAAATTCTAAAGACATGTAGTAGTTAAAGTGGAAAGTTTTCATTTTTACTAGTATTATCAATAGTATACGTTGTATATACATATTGTAGGTATATATGCAATTGAAAAATGTTATTTCAACAAAATGCCATTAGAATTCTATAAAAATATTGTGTATTACATTGCATAAGTATTGGGTGTGGGGACTCTGTATGTTATAAAGTTAATAAAACGTACATACGTATTGCTGCATACATTCAAATATCTATACATATGTATTTGTGATAATCTTGCACTGTACAAGCATCTTAAAATAAAATATAATAATACTATACTTTATTAGATTATTTTGACTGCAGTTTCTATTTTTCAGATCATTTTCAAAACTAAAGTTTTGATTTTGAAAATGATGAAAGAAATGGCCATGTTTTAATATGAGCCAAAAGCTTGAAACTATATAATCAATAATTCGGTATGCACACAGGTCCAATTTACAAAACGCACCACAACGAAATGGCTGAAACGATCAATTACTTTAATTATAAAGCTTTATCTTTATTTCGAATATAATTTCTTTGCGGAAATTACTTATATTTTCAGGTCTTGTTTCTCTTTTTTAGTTTTAGTTATGTTGTTCGGGTTTCAGAAGAAAAATTAGCCGTAGTTAATAAGTCTCTCATTTACTATATGTAGAAATGGCTTACGATATTCCTAAACATAAATAGCCGTGTTTTGCGGTCATTTATTCGATAGAACGCAAGAGCTGGACAGACGGTCATCGTTTACATACATATTTCATGTAACTTTGAATTTTTAATCTTTGAAAAATCAAGTTGAGAAACAGGGATAACGGCGAAAAATAAGTGTGCCATGCATTCAAAAACACAAATTTTGAAACAACTTTTAAAGCATCGGGTTGCTGCTTTCTAATTGCTACACAAAATAATGTTCGTATGAACACGTAAATTTGTTTTTGTATCAATATCCAAGGTAATTTTCGACTCTTTTAATTTATCATTTTATGTATAACCTAGATACCATTTCCACGTAGTATATATGAATAATATAAAAGAGAAGAGTGCTGGAAGTATTTTTTTATTGAAAAATTTCTAGGTCATTCTTCTAGACAGTACCTATTACGATTAATTTAAATTCCATGCATACCTTGCAAGTGTAAGGTGTTGTCTATGTTTATAGCATAAATTGTGAAGTATGTTTTCGATGTATGAGATACGCAGAAACCTTCTTAATGGTATAATAGAAAACAAAACTATAGTGTTATATGAATTTACCATTTTTTAAAGTACTTATTTAAGTATAGGCGTCAATATTTAAAGGAATTGCTTTTAGCCAGCATTTATACACGTACACTAATGGAAATTAAAGACTAGACACTCAATATGTTGTTAGATGGAAACTGTCCAATATTTACTTTCCATGAGTGTACCTACATATATGTACGTACATACTCGTATATGCATTTTGTATGTGTATGTACATACATACAGGCGTCCATTTAAGATTCCGCTCTTTGATTGTAGCGGTATCGTTAACTCGACAGAAATTTTGATTGACGCTATCTTAATGAGTATAAAAGGTGCACATTTAAGTTGGCTTATACAGGCTGCACCAAAAATGCGTACCATGTAGTTTTAAAGGAATGACCTACTTATTTCTATCGAAGTGCATTTTCTGATCCTCTGTTCACCCTTAAAATAGTTTACGCTAAAATGCGACGTTGTTAGGATATTGTATTTTTTATATAGGTTTTTTTTCCGAATTCACTACTTCAGTTAAATTTTAATTCCCCGGTCATTTTTCATTTATTTTTAATGAAATTTTGCAAAAATTCTAAAGTGGGATGATTTTATCTTACAAGAATTTAATACTGTCTGTTCCTTACATAAAATTTGATTTTAATATCAATATTTTCACATTTATTTTACACCATTTTTTAAAATAGATCGCTCTGTATGTAATAGCACACTGAGAAAACTGTGACAGCAAAACATTTTATTTAGAAATTTATACTTATGAATAGTATAAATTGTATTAAAATTACGAACACTGTGTTTAATGGCCAACAACAATTTTGTTGCTAAAATCTTAAAACAAAATGTTTTAAGATTAAAACAAAAGGTTTGCTACATTTGATGAAATTTTTAAATAAAAATTATTTACAACATCTAGCAAAACTAGTTCATTGGTTTTTAAAAGTATTTATATTGGTTTTTCAATAAAGGTAGTTTCAATTTATGCACGTTGAAACACTAATGAAATGAGAGAGAGAAGGTTTAAGGCGCTCGTACGTAAAAAGAATGAGATGCAGTATGACGCGGTCTTTGTATTTGTGAAAAGGTTTTGTAAATCTGTTAGTACAAATTATTGCTAATTGTAGTACAAGCAATTTACTTAAAGTTACTATAAAATATAGTAAATTGAAGTATAATAGGTACTTAATTTCCAATAAATTTATTGTTAAATTTAGTATGCTATCTTGCTGTCCTATATATAGCAATAAATTATACTAAAATGCAGTATATTTATACTTATAAATACTATAAATTTTTCTCCGTGCATGTATCGATATAGAATTTATTTGCCTTAAAATAGTACCAATGTTTCTATTTTGGTGTTTGGCATTTTTCTTTTAAATCGCAATTGGGGTGTCACAAGTAAGAAAATAAGTAATGACTACGCGTCTGTTCTTTGTAATGGTTTCAATTAAGTAGACGAGTGTTAATTCTGACGTTTTGTAAGTAATTATTGAATTGCTACACACTAGTGAGTAATATTGCTGTTTGTGAATTACAATTTATTATCCTCGTTAGGAATTTGTAATTATGATTTATGTTATTGGTGAAAGTTTTGGGAACGGTCTTTTATATTCGCGAGTTAATGCGCAAACGTATCCGAACAATAGACATCCTGATGAGAGGTTGCTACAGGCACTAAACGAAAGATTTGATCGTATCGAAAGCGTGGCCTATGAGAAGCAACCTAGACTAAAACGAGTTTTAAATGAAGAAAATCAACTCGTCGTCTGCCTTTCAAATCCATAGATTAACCTAAAGCAATTAAGTAAGGATCTAGCATTAAAGAAATCATCTCTATCCAGTTGTTTAAACCGGCAAAAGCCTACTGGCTTCATCCTCGCTGCACACATAAAAATTTTACGGAATTAAATTAAACGGGGTTGTAGCTTTTCTGAAAAGAGTTAAATTCGCACTAACAATTTGTTAAATTAACATTAAAAGGAAATATTACAACACCTTTCGGAAATGTTTCTAACTACACCCCACTTTCGGTGTTGATAAATAGTTTAGCAACAGAAGGAAGTTAACGCAACACCAAAATGTGAAACTTAATTCCTTAAAGTTGTTAAAAGTAATGTTTCAGTGAGGTCGGGAGGAACACCGCTAGCGCAAGCGCGTTGTATTTGCCTGCAGCAATCAGTATGGAAGTTACATACATGGGTGATGTACTAGATAATGAAAAGTACATTATTTGTGACAGTGAAGTACCAAAACTTGAAAAAGTGGATAAAGATAACAGTCGGAAACCAAGATATTAATACTATTAAGAAAACAGGTAAGTGTTCTCTAACTGTTATGGTATGAGGAAATTTGCTGCATATACGTATGCCTTTGTAATTCATAGCGGCCATATTTCATTCGCTTAGTTTACCAAACTAGATCGAGTAAACATATGTTTCTTTTTTTCAACCAGGTATTCATTGCAGATAAGTTTTCCATTAGAAGATGGCGTAGAGAACAAAAAAACCAACCAACCATTGCTGTTATCAGTGGGTTCTTCAAAAATCGTTATTATCGTTTTAGATAATATTTTGTTACCTACTGATACGAATAATGCCTTAGACTTTAGAGTCTTTTAACGTCCTATTTCAAATTCCGTTTGTTTTTAGAACAAAGCTCGAAAACAGTTTGAAATCATGCTGGAAGTTTATACAAATACGGACTTTTAACCACCGAATTTTCGACATTAACACCGAGGGATTGAGAAATTAGTATCAAGATAAAGAAATGTGAAGAACTTACAAACACTTAATAATTATAAATTGTGTTGTGACGTTCATAGAGGTTAGTTTTTTATCTTTTTATTATTTTTGTGTTTAATTATTATTATTGTATTTAAAATATTTGTTTACAAACTCATTATAAAATATTTCTTAATCTTTCTCTAAACCTAAATTGCTTGTACATTTCAGAATAATTAGATCACACACTATGTATATACTGCGAATATATGGTACAAATCAAGTATCGTCTTACTTTATGTTTCACCAATTATTTCTCAGGTGTTTTCTAACTACTATTGAAATAAGATCTGCGTAGACGGAAATTGTATAACAAATAGAAGTGGTTGTATCCCTGAAATGCACCAAGTTTAATAGTCCTTCTCAGATGTCTGTCAGTTAATGTATAATTTACCAATTTGATGCCTAAAACTCAGGTAGGCGAGTTAAGACGGTTTCCTTTATTATCGTCGTTGTACCGTCTAATAGTTTAATTAATCATACTGTACTCATCGTCTAACTCATTGTTCTACTAGTTGATTGACACTTGCGACAAATATGGACCTAATTAGTCATTTACAAATTTCGTACAACTGTATGATTTAGTTACACCGAGAAACTTCCTCTACATTCATATTATAATTTGAGCTAATCAGATTTATATAATTAAGCAAAATTTTTTATGTTCACTTTTACTATATGTTCGATAAGTAAGTAGTATATGATTATGTATAGGTATCGCGTTTAAACTGCAAAACTTTTTTCAACGGACTTCCGTCAACATACCTAACGCTCGTATATAGGTACACTCACCTGAAAGAAGTTGTAGAACGATTTACATACCGATTATATGTAAATCGTTCTACAACTTCTTTCAGGTGGCTGTACACACATATGTATGTACATACTTCTGGTGTTTGATATCACATGCAGTATATTTCGTAAGTGTGCTTAAAATACGATCGTGACAGTTAGGGTGTTCGTGTTATTTTCTTGAACTTTCGAATACTCTGTTTCGTGGAAAGTATATCATTTATTTATCCAATTAAATTGAACAGTGCTGTTAGAATTGAAGGTAAAAGTAATACATTTTAAACTACGAAATCTCTATCAGGTATTTTACCGGTTGTGCAATAATTTTTATAAGATACTGCTTTGCCACACGACCAAGTGCGACAAAAGGAGCTTTCTTTATTATTTTTTAAATAAATTGAACAGTATTTTTATTTCGTTAAAAATAAACATATGTGATGCTGGAACAAATATACCTTCTATTCCATCTGAGTTATATGAAGAAGACAAAACGATATTACGAACTTGCTACTTTAAAATTTAAGTATAAAATTTATCAACAATGTCAACAGTTTGAAATACGGACTATAACAAATAACGTATGTACAGTATTAGAAAAAACTATTATATTCTTCAGAAAGTAAAACTAGGTATTCTATGGTGAACACATTCCATGGTGGTTCATTTTACAGAGAACGTGATAGAGCACGTCCTAAATATCATCGTTCTTTTCTCACAATATTAATAAGAATATGTAATTTACAATCTGTATTTATATACTACACTACTGAATAAACATAAGTAACAAAGTTAACTGACAATACTTATCTAAGCTATTATATGACAATCAATAACTACATATCACAATAAGATTCCTATAGATGTTTGCATTTAAACCAGCTTACTCGGCTGCTGAATAATAAAGACAACTATGAAATAACCATTATACCGCATCTCTTAGTACCATAGTCAATTTAACGATCTTGTTAAATTTATGAATTTAACAAGATGGATTCTAGCGAGGAAGACGTAATTATTGCTTGTGCAGCATATATGGTGTTTGAGGGTGAAAAGAAAGAAGGGGTCATAAGTTATGGAGAGCGCGGGACAAAAAAGGCGAATTTCGTACGATTTTTTACAAGTTAAGAGATGATCTGGAGAAATTTTATAAATGTTTTAGGATGAGCCCTCCATAGTTTTATAACTTGTTGCAGATAATTCAGCCAAAAATTCAAAAACATAATATCAATTTGGCGAAGTATTGAACTGATCACGTTAGCGCCAGTCCTACGACGACTCTAAGGCGAACTTTGATGGTTTGTTGCAATTCACACATACATATATACATATGATTTTTGCGCATCAGTTTGATATTTTTACGGTCACTGAAACGTGGCTAGGCCAAGACGCGGTTGATGCTGTATACATATATTGATGATTACAGATTTGTTTTTAATTCACGACAGAGTAGGGGAGGCGGGACTGGTTTGTACATTAGAAATAGTTTTCGTTTTCTAGATTGAACGTTGGTCGTGATATAGAGCAGACGTGGGTTAAATGTGAATTACTCCTATTTAATAATACTTATGCTATTAGTGCCGTATACAGACCTTCGAATTTTCACTATTCTGATTTTTGTGGTGCTTTCGATGCTACTCTGGCGGATATAGCTCTGTCCGCTGATAGAATATTATGTTTGGGTGATTTTAATATCGATTTTTTGAATCCTGATAATAGAGTTGTTAAGGATTTCATTGATCTTACTGATAACTTTGGTCTGAAACAAATAGTGAATGCTCCTACACGAATTACTTTGTTGTCAAACGTGCTAATCGACTTGATATTAACCAATAATGCGGATGAAGTTGTGTCTGTCCAGGTGGTTAACGCTTCATATATATGTTATGTTATATTGTATTATTGTCGTTCCAATAACATTGAAACACACTGTAGAACAATTGTAAAGCTACTTTATCATATGCAGTTCCTACAGGTATCATACTTCATTCATAGAATGCGAACTAAGAATTGCATTACAGTCGTTGAACCATTTATGATAAGGCTGCTGCAAGCACGGTGTAAATAAAAATACATAGAGAGATCGAGTGCGAGCTCCAACACAAACGCACGCAAAAACTTCTTTGTAAAAACTGCTTGTGAACTTGTGAATTGCGGTAATGAAATAAAGTGTTAAACCCTCAAACAAGTTTCTTGGCCTTTGCTAGCGATCCGTGTTCTGGCTTCTAGCTTTTGGATCAATTCAAAGCACATTTTATTTATACGAGAACCTTCAGGTTTGAGAAATCTTTTCTTCTGGCGAATATTAATTTTTTTTTTACCCAGGAGGAAATCCTTTATGGACAATGTGTGGGAGTTCAGTACTGTGCAATGTACTGTTTACCCACCAAAACCGCCTCGCACAAAAATTTACAGTCGTACCCAGAACCGTCTACGAAAACATCACATCAGGTACGACTGGCGGGCTATCTCTCTTTAACTCTACGCTCTTGCATGTGGCTGATTTTGCCTCGCGCGTTCCTCAGTTTCCTTCCGGGTCATGATATCCCTCATCATGGTATGTACAAAATTCCATTTGTGTCTGCTTTCCATCATTGTAGGAACGAGGGTCTCCGGCGTCAATTCGCTTCCTATCGTCGTTGTCATACCTTTTCAAAAATATTTATAAATGCTTTTTTGGATGTCACATACTTAGAAAGTGTTTTGTATCCGCTTAGGAGAGATTTTATGCACGAAATGAATACCAGTATCGAAATATCTTAATTGGAATGCGTGACCAATGCTATACTAGAGAACAGAGGTAAAATCAGCACTTATCACACCTTTGTAAATAGTATAATTTGAAAACTATAACAGATGCACTAGTGCTCCTGCGTGTCATAATATTATATTTGAATAGCGCGCCCTAGAGATACCGGTGGCGCTATAGAAAACGATAGCTGAAACGATAGATAACGATAGATGAAACAGAAACAAGGTCAAGGCAGATACAACCTAAGTGGAGACAACGTACATCAGGTCAACAGAACTAATTGCAGTAAGTGTGGTATTAAGCTCAATCCTAGCCAATGTTTGGCTTATGGAAACAGTATTACAAATACAATAAAATTAATCATTTCGGGAAATATTGTAAAACTATGTACAACCTTAATACTGTAAGAAGTAATATAAGTAATATAAATGTAGAAATTAGTGAGGTTAGAGATGACGATGTCTTGTTTGTTGGTGTTATAGATAAAGGAGGTTGCAAATTTAGAGCTGTCATCACAGTTAGTTTTTATGAAAATAATAAACAAATAGAATTTAAATTTAAATTAATTATCTTACAAACTAGCACCATTTAATTAATTTAGGGTAAATTATTTGGTTACGAAGGCACAGAATTGAATGGGAATGTGTGACATTCCAGTTACGATTACTGCCAAAAAGTTATGTGTAAATTTTGTAATCATCAGAACAAGTAAAAAACAAAAGCTATTCGTGACAAAACTTAGAATTAAAAATTAATAACAGTATTAATGTAATAGAATCAAACAATATAAAAGAACTAAACAGTAGTAGCATGGAGTTACGCCAAATTAATACAATTGTTAACAAATATGATAATGTTTTCAATGGAATTGGTAAAATTAAGATCACACATGTTTGATCAGTAATTTAAGTGTCTATTACTGCTAGCGTCTCTTATGTATCAACTTGGTTTTATGCTCTGTTATTACGTGTTATCTTAACATTTAAAAATTTATAGTTTTTATTTTCAAATTTAAACTTTAGCCTATCATGATAGGAATTAAATGTGCATATAAAATGATCAATTTTACCTACCGGTATGCAACATATCCAATCGTCTACATGCCGCTTGAAAAATTTAATATAACAATTGAATTCGTTTAACGAATCTTGCTCATGATCCTCCATTACTAAATTTAGTATTACAGTAGATAATAGAGAACCTATTGCAGTTCCAAAAATGTGTCTGTGTATGCTCAAACATTAACTAGCGTCTAGCCTGTACGTTCGAAAAAAATAATTTGGATGATATGCATAATTGCACGGACTCGGCAATAACAGTGTAAGCTATCAAAAAAGTTGGGCAACCTTTCTATAGAGCATGGCAAAAAACTACAGCACTATTCAAATTGTGATAATATGATTGCAAGGACTGCGGGCTTGTATATCATAGGTAATTCCGGTCTTCAAACACTACAAATTTTAATTAATTCGGGACACATGTTTCAATGACGCGTGGGTCATCAATCTCAACCGAATACTCTGTCCTGAATTAACCCGCCGTTACACGCGTCATTGTCAAAAAGCCTCTATTTTTTGTTTAATCTCGTGAAATTCTTTAAATGTGATATTCAGTGTACAAGGCTAATACATACTTATAAATAATAATACTAAAAAAAATTAAAATCTCATGAACTAAATCCTTTCATTGTCATGAATATATGTATTTTTATGACCTTTTAACTTATCTTATTATCCAGATAGTTTTTCCACTTTTAGGTCAATAATAACACGCAATTCTAACAAAAGTCAAATTTATTCCAAAACCT
>SMLS01074324.1:0-11299 GCA_004785975.1 Popillia japonica
TTATTGTAACTTGATGGCTGACAGTAAAAACATAAGTAGGACATCTTGGAGGATTATTCATGATATAGCTGGAAACGTTCCAAATACCAAGCAGAATTCCATTGTCAGTGATCCCCAGCAGGTGGCAAAATTGGTTGGACACCATTTCAGTTGAAACACGTGTACACTGAGTTGGATCTGACGAACCATGTTCTGGGTGTTTTCTTCGATTTGACAAAGGCCTTCGATGTCCTGGATTACTCGTTGCTACTGTCTAAGATTTGAGCAATCGGGATACGTGGAGTGGCACACGACTTGTTTAAGTCATACCTCAGTGATCGCACTTTTTTTGTTGCGGTTCCTGGCTACAGAAATGGTGTTTTAAACACGTATTACTCATCAGTAATAAACATAGAATGTGGGGTGCCTCAGCGGTCAGTTCTGGGCCCCACGTTGTTTTTGATCTATGTAAACGATCTAACATTAACATTAAATGAGGGTGTATTGTCGCAATATGCGGATGACACTAGTTGCATAATTTCTGAAGAATCCATCGAGAAAGCTTCTATATCTGCTGCTGGTGCTGTTTGTGGTATGACTTTCTGGTGTGAAGATAATTGTCTCGTTCTGAATAGCAAAAAAACGAGCCTGCTGCGGTTCGGAATGCACTCTAAATTCAATGGTGTCTCCTTATCAGTTGAACACCGTGGTTGCACGATTAAGGTGGTCGAATCTGTTAAGTTTCTTGGCCTAACACTTGATAATTTTCTTCGGTATGAGGAACATTGCTTAATATTAGACAAGAAGTTGAGCTCAGCGTTTTACGGTATGCGCAACCTACGAAAGTGCGCTGACATTCAGCACACACGAATGTTTTAAAAAAAAGATTACTAGGTGTATGGCTGGTGTTTCGCTACTTGAATCATGTAGTTCTCTATTTAAAGAATTAAAGGTGCTACCGCTGTGGTCCATTTACTTTTTCGAGATTCTAGTACTCTTCCAAAGAAATAAATTTGCCTTCCCACGTAATTGCGATATCAATAAACACATGGCCACCAGGTTCGGTGATAGAGTGGCGGTGCCCTCTCATCGAACAACTCTGTACGAGCGCAGTCCGCAATATAGGGCTGTATTATATTTTAATAGCTTACCGATTGAGATTAGGCGCACCACTACCCTTTCTTGTTTTAAAAACTCGTTGAAAGCATATTTATTGGACAAAGTATTTTATCAGGAAGGAAGGTTACAAGATTCTGACATCCTGTGGGTATTTTCCTTTAATTTTTTCTTGTTCTTATATTATATGTTGTCTTTATGTGTACTATTTTAATACTCTTCTGACAATGTCGATGTTTTTGTAAACTGACGACAATAAAATTATTATTATTTTATTATTATTAAGGCTATTGCGCGTATATATGCCTCACTGACTCTTTTCTTTTGTTTACACAAACAACTTAATCTAGAAGCAAGTTTTATAAAGTGTGCTATGTATAAACACTTGGGCATCCTTTCTATATTCTGCTCATTTGCTAATAAATTGCAGCATGAACTTAGTCTTTTATCGAATATTATGTGGAGCAGCAACTTATGGCTGATAAAAGGACCACAGACATGTCAGAGACCACTTGAAACGGATTACTTTGAACAGATCTTAACCACTAGGATAACCAATACAAAATAGAATAGTTATCATGTTTCTTCGACAACATAGAACCCACAGAAAATTGAGATACTCCACCGTTTACTATAATATCATATAAAAATATTGGACCTGATTTGGCATTATTGGGACGAGTAACTTTTTTGACAAGACAACTGGTCGTATCAATACTAATCGATTAACATTTTTCTGTTTTAAAATATGTTCTGGCTAAGTCTACTTGAATGCCAAATTTGAATTCTTGAATGAAGTGCATTGAAAGACGGAATATTTCTCGGAAACTTATTAGCAACTTTTTTTTCATGAGCTTCCATTGTTCGAATACGTAATACAGTTTTACCACTACTAAGTCATCCTAGAACATGTTCACGATGTTGACCACTCAGGTTTCTTTGTCTACCCTCAAAGGTATGAATAGCGTTACTGTGCAACATAATATTATGATATAATGTTCGTCTGGTTTATTGTGCTGCTAAAAATGTAGGTCTACACTCACTATAGTGGCCTTCTATTTTCACATACTTTTCACTTTCAGAGGTCACAGCTGCTCTTTTGAAAATTAATCTACAAGATAATCTAGTAACTTGCCAGAATTTTTAGTAGATCAAGTGCGACCAGTCTTTTCTCAATGCTTCATAATATCTATATGTATCTTACCGTCTATATGTATGAAGTTTTATTGGACCGTATTGCTTCCATGTCACATTATTGATATTCAATATAAATGTGACTTCATCTGTATGTAATGTAACCTGTTCCAAAGTAAGATATCATGTCTCTGGGAGGACTTATATCTAGGTTAATATGAAAACAAAAAATTGTGTTTTTGTGGCACAACACGGCCCAAAATAAGCAAAAAATTATAGCATACTCAAAATTTTGAAATGTGGGGCTGTCGAGGTTGAGTGCCCAAAACATAAACGCTAACTACTGTGCTGGTTATAGAAACATGTGCTTACCAATAAAATAGACAAAACTGTGTGCTATGTTGCACTAATTGCTATGAAAACTCAAGCAATCGCACATTTTTCTCAAGAGATTAAACATGTTTTGTATAATAGCTGTGTATAATAGCACAATTTGAATCGACGTGGCGTCTCCTTACAAAAACAAATTAAAGTTATTCAATCAATTAATTTTTATCAAAAACTAAATTAATGCGCTTTCAGTAACGCCTAACACGTGATACGTGAAACGACGTATGTTATATAAACTGCTAATACGGGCAATTTAGTTCCTGCAAGTTTCTAGGTTAGAAATGCAAAAAAAATGTTACCATCGTTGTTCGCTTCTCTGCGATGAAGATATAATTTACTATAATATTTTTTAAGCATGCATTGTTACTGTCTTTCATTTGCTTTCAAACATTTTGCTTTCTGAAAGTCGTCAATAAGGATTTGTTTATATTTTAGGTTTGTGTTAAGGACATTCTAAAATCTTTCGCATCAAACTGGAAAATTTTATGTGGTGTCTATGTTTATAACCAAGCGATATTTATTGTTGGGACCAGAAGTTTTACATTTTATTTAACGTTTTATATTCCATACATTTGTTAAAGCCAGATAACCAAATAGTATTTCATTCTCCATGAAAAAATAATCAAATGTAAAATGGTCTACTTTAGTAGAAGAAAAAAAAAATATTAAGATAATGATTTATAATTCATTTTCATAATTCACAATTCAATTTCATACTTCTGTGACACATTTTAGACTGTGGCATGCTTCTACTACTTCAATTTTCTGTTTCCTATATCAATCTTATAAACAGCTATAACATATCCCAAATAATTTACTTAAAAGCATTACAATTTTTCAGATTAATCTTTAGAAAATGGTTTTTCAAACACTTGAACACATCCTCTAATCGCGATGTCGCTTAACTACAGAACCCTTTATGCATATTAATTGTAAGTAATAGCGTAACTTCATGTCGCAGCTCGATTTAGAGTATGCTTGTATAGTATATTCAAGATATACATGCTGTGGCAATGCCTTGAAGAAACCATACATTTCCCACATCCGTCTCATTGGCAGAAATAACGGTTCAACATGTAGAGATACCGGTCAGAACTCACTGAACCACCCCGTTTGTTTTCTCCAAAAATGCTCTCACTCAAAAATTATTTCCACTTACGATATTGCACACCAAATAGTCACACGTTATGAATGAAGAGGACGCTGATGAAGTTGTCTGGAGAAAGCTCCAATAGCGCAGGTTCTGCTTGCTTACAGATTTCGAAAGATAGAAGTGAGTGTCATCACTAAAGAAAATAAGAATGTCGTTAGGCATCCAGGCAGCCAATTTGTAGGGATGAAATCTCAATCTTTCCTGGAGGATTTGACTCAGAGATCGAGGACAAAACCCAACAGCAGCAGCATGTATTAGAGCAGAGCGCCTGGGGGATCGCGAAGCACACTTCTTTACCGGATCGTTGTTTTGCGGTGTCCTTACTGTTCGTGGAAATCCAGGGTTATTTCTTTATATAGCACCAGTTTCCCTGAAGTTGTTTACCAATGAAACAATCGACTGCCGACCAGAAACACGGCCACGGAGCGCAATCCTGAAATACACCGTCGCACGTTTGTAGATGCCCTGTATGTATGCTCCAGAAGTTTTAGCTTGCCTCATACCGTAGAGATTCTCTCAGTATTTGGATTTACTCTACTCAACTTCAGTTTTAAGCTTCTCCAGTACTACAGTGCTTCTTATCCCGCAAAAAAAATCTGGTCTCTACATAAGGTATTCTAGCTCCCTTCTTAGAGAAATTGTGTTTGTTATCTGGTTTCTTTTCAGACCTGTGTCTCCCGGAACCCACAGTAGGGTGACCCTTCCCTTTTGTCTAGCTCATTTAGTTTATCTATACAGTCCCAATTCTCCCAATCTCTTGCATTTCGTAGCTTCCGTCGATGTTGAACTGGACGAGTTTTTCAATAGCGAGTATTTCCACCTGGAAAATACTTTGGTACGCCTTAAGCTTTCGAAATGTTTGATTTTAGTTTTAGTTGTTTTGATATATATCCCTATTTCAGTTCTCCTTGCCGTTTTGGAGCCATAGGTATACTATTTGATGGCGTTGCTATTGATTTTCAACATGGTCCCCTTGATCCCATTTGCTCTTGGTACAAAGCTCTGTGATAAATCTTTTCAAAAAGCCGAACTTTCTTGGCAAGTCATCTCGGAGCATATCTCTATATGCAACACGTATGCCTAATCAAAGATTTAGAGAAAAAGGGAGCAAATATGTTTTTTAGTTGCAAATGTTTTCTATTTATAATTTTGTAAATGTTGTTATTATAATATTACTGTCGATATTTGTCTTGACAACTGGCTAATACATATATGTTGTTATGTTATTATTGATATTATTGATATTGTTCATACTATCTCCTTATTCATGTCAGCAGTGTAAAATTAAAATAATAATTAAAAAAAAATTAAATTAAATAAATTATTAAATTAAATTAAACTTTTATATTAATTAATTAGTTAAAAAAAAAAAAGACTCCAGCCAACGGCGTTCACGGGGAAAAATGAAAAAATCCAGATTATAATGTGAAAAAATTTATTCTTCAAAATTTATTGTAAAAACACATCACAAACACATATAACACATAATTACATTCATTTCGGCACAACAAACATGAAATTCAAGCTGGAATTACGAAAATCATTTTTAAAAAATAGCAAGCAGTACATTTGGAAGTTCTGTGTGGTAGGCCTGGGAAAAAACAGAGAAACAAAAAAGGAAGAGAGTTGTTTACGGAGTTTTTGACGACTGACTGACAAAACAAGTCACAAGTCACAAAAAGAGATTTTAACGAGAAATACAACATTTTTAAAAGCAAGTGAAAGTTTTATAAGTGCCCATTAGATCTTCAAGATCAAAATTAAACTAGTGAACGTGAAGAAAACCCGGGAAAAGAGAAATTAGATCGAAAACGGCAGGGAGGAGTTTGTAACGCACATAGGAGGATATTGGATAAGGAAACACACACACACACACACACACATTCAATTACATTGGGAAATTACAGGTAAGGGTTGAGGGTGGTTTAGTTAGATAAACATTGTAAAAAATTTTTTAATCATATTATAATTTGGTTCTTTTTAAACTGTTTATATATTTTTTATTTCGTGTCATTAGTGACACACACAACAATGTATATTAGGTATATATGTACGTAGTAGGTAATAAATATAATAATCCCTAACTAGCAATTAATGTACTTATATAATTAGTAGGTACTTATGGGATACACGCATAATAGATATAATACTCACCGTACCTGTGTATTATTGGTTGTTAGTATTTATTGCATAGTTGAAGCTCGCAGTTTACCATTTCTTTCTTGCTCACATAATCATGTGGCAACTTTTTACTGATAGTGATAATGAGAGGCATATGGATAGTGTTTCTTCAAAACCGCAATAACTATGAAAATATAATGCTTTTAATAGTATTCAGTAATTTCTCGAAAATACATTCTGGTATTTACTATTGAATCTCAAAACACAATTGGAAAATCAATGTCATTATGACGATTTATTACATTAGCTAAAATCCTATATGCTTACGTTTTCATTCACTACAGCAAAAAGTATATAGTAAAGTAAACTACACTACTTGCACTTTCATTACAATAACGGATATGATATAATACAAATATCTTTTCTGATTTTCGGTTAGTATATTTACATAAGTCATAGTTTTTTTACGATTGCACATATACTAGCGCATACTTCTCACAGTAACTTACAGCGAACGATTTTTATATACATACATACGTCTAAATAATAATAATAATAGAACTTTATTTAGCAAGAATTAATATCATTAGATGTTGAATTAAAGGTATTATCTTAAATTCGTCACCATAGAAAATATTAGTGGATTTTTTTGTTTTCTTATTATAAGTTTCTTATAATATGCTCCATTTTTCATAACTGCTGTAAGTTTGTAAAATACCTAAAGTTAGCAGCATAGTTTTCCTTAGTATTACAATGATTTCAGTTGATTGATTTTATCATTACACATTACATTAATTCATTATTTATTTATTGTTGTCATATGTTGAATCGTTCCCAGAATATACATATTATACCAAATATATCAACAACCAATTAATTCACGGTTGAAACAAAAACAGTTAGTTGCATATTTCCCATTTAGTAATTACTTATCAATTATATCATTAATATTAGTATTACGGAATATAAAAAGTAGACTGGAGAAAAGAGAAACGCAAGAGTATATATTTGCTGTATCAGCAATAAGATTAATATTAATTAGATCACAGAAAAAAAGACAAAAAGGAAAAGTAATTGCAAAGTAGCTGTATATTTACTAGATTTGGTTATAAATGTAATATGCATGCCATAAAGTTACATGTTTTAAATTATATATTAACATAATATGACATTAACTATTTGGCAGAGCAGGCATCTTGATTATTACGTATTTTGTGTATATATTATGTATACCAGGATGTCTTTTAAATTAAATTATACTGCTATGTTTTGTTATTTTATAGATAAATATGTTAAATATTAAGAATGTTATGCACATGGATTACACTGATTATTACCGTTTCCTCTATAGCGATTGTTGACAAACGTTTGAATGTGTGTTAAGTTGTGGTCTACACGATTACAAAGCGGTCTTACATAAGTACCAATTATATTCATCTCTCAAGAGTTTAACAAGTTGCATTAGTACACGCTTCTATCTGGCAATGAAACGCTCGTTTACAAACTAGATCGCTGGGAAAAATCCCCAGCAGACGGGATAAACACATGTGTAAATTCAAAATATGTTCCCAGCTATTCCCCGTTATTCAGCAATTAGTGGTCAGGAGCAGAGTTGGGGTTAAATCCGCATCGTGAATGTTATTACTGTAGTTTCAGATTAAAAGGGTCTTCTGTTCGCTTCTCTAATCCGCAGTATGTGAAGTAAAGTCTACAATTGATCTGATCAAATGGCTTTTTGGTTACTCGTTAGACGGTTCAATTTTAGATTTTTCTTTGTACATTTTAAGTCTGCAAACGAAGAAAACTATTTTCATGTGGTAATTAAAATATGTATGTACATATATTAGAATGTATGAAGATGTATTTAATATATATAATATTATTTATATAATATATTATATTACCTATATAAATTTATATGCATATAAATGTGTATTTTGCTATATAATCTGTTGTGTATCATTGAATGAACAGTATTGCTGTCATATGTAATAGCAAATATTGCCGTGGGCATGATTGGCCATGTTAGGTCTCTGTACTCGTGTATTATCTCTAGCCAGCGACAAGAACAAATTAGTACTAGTACATGTAAGTTCATTTCTCACAATTTCATATGTTTTACTCTAATTTTGTTCTATTTATCAAAACAAACAAAAAAATTTCATTCAAAATTATTTTCAAAACCGAAAAATACGAGCGGTATTATTCCAACATTTTTGTATATGTTAGTACAATTGAATCGTTCACCGGCTACTTCATAATTTAGACTTTACGTTGAGTGTCATGTCACAATGATCCTCAGCTAATTAGCAACTCTTGTAGCCTTCCAATCACACGGGACAAAATTGTAAGTCTTTTTTCGGCAAATTGTAAAGTGTACGAACAGATAGGTTAATTTGTTGACTCAGGTGCCGAACAGATGTTTGTGGTTCATTTTTTCTTCAACATGATTGACAACTTGAGGAATATGTTGCCTCATTTTCTTGAAAGATTACCAGTTTCAACAAATTTTCAGTTTTAGAATTCTATTTAATGTGTTCTTAAATTGAATATAATTCTTTGCAAAATGCGGAAACTCAATATGAAATTCTTCGATGCAATTCTGAACAGAGTACACCCATATACCAACTATTTTCTTACCACAATAATAAGTCTGGACTAAATAAATCTTGTGTTCTAAAGTGACGGCGATTTTAAAATTTATGTTTAAAACTGAGAGACAATTTGTTTAAACTAGAATCGACTCCGACGTAAGAATTTAATTGCTAATTGCATTAATAATTGACACTAATCAAATGTTATTTGAATTTATATTTATGTAAAAGCAAACACATATTCATTTATCAATGACATTTTCTATCGAAATGTTAACACAAACTGGATGAACTTTTCAAATGAATACATTATGTATAGTGTCCCTTAAATGCCTGTAAAGCTTCAGATAGCACTCCTCTGTAAGAAATACTATCCTCAAGAACACTAGCATGAACTGTCTATAATGCTTAATTTCCTTGCACGACATAGTTAAAGAATATTATACTTGGCAATATTGGTGATGTCTTGGAATTTATAGATAATTAACGGGTAGGCCGATATACTCCAAACAATACATTTTCAAGTGTTCAAACTTTCTGCCACCAACTTCGAGGCATCTCATTGCGTTTAAAATAATTGCTGATTGAACACGCCGCAATATGTCTCCGTTTATCGTTGCCACCGCCTCACTTATGCGCTATATTAAATCTTCTACATTTTCAACAGCAGCTAAATACACACAATGTTTTTCAAATAACCCCACAAAAAATTCAGTAGCGTTAGGTCGAGACTTTGTGAAAACCACGCTACTCTACTTCTACGACCTGTCCCCTTTTCGGGATAATTTTTATTAGATCATTGTCTAACTGCAGTAGCATAATTACTTGAGTCCCATCTTGTTGCATCAACATATCCCGACAAACTAGCAAAGGAACATCTTCTAATAAAGGTGGTAGGTTGGTATTTAGTAGTTCTCCGTATTAAATCGATTACGTCGAGTACGAAGGGACGAAGGATTATATTATCTACAATCCTTGCCCAAACATTCACTGAAAACTGAGCTTGATAATTTCTATGGCGCAGAAAATGAGAATTTTCATGTGCCCAAATATGCTGGTTGTGAGAGCTGAAGATGCCATTTTTGTGTAGGTTGCTTTGCCTGTAAACATAATGTTATTTACAAATCTTACATTTTCTGTGTTGTTCTAATAACCAGTTGCAGAAGGTAACACGCTTCTCGTAATCTTCCTGCAATAACTGCAGCGCTCTTACTTTATGGAAGAAGATCTTCTGGAGGCACCAGCAACTCCAGAAAGAGCGCGCATGCATACCCGGATCATCCTCTACTATTTCCATTACATTTCTCGTTTGCTGCTGATATAATATCGACACTAACTTAAATATCAACTTTAACACTCTCGTGCAAGAAAACTATCATTCAACGACCTACTTTCTTTGTAAATTTGCTTTACGCATCCATAAAGCAAAAGTTCTATATCAAGCGCTTCATAGGCATTTAAGGGACGCCCTGTATAATAGTAATTTTTCTGGTCACGATTTGCATTAAAACGGCATAACAATATAATGTTTTATTAAATGAAGTTGTTTAACATAATTATATTAAAAATATTGGAAAAGGAAAATAATTGCTTACCTTTGCAAGATAATTTATTAGGAAATCTCAGTCCAATACAAGAGTTAAACATATTCATTTCATTTTAACAATGAAATGAATGAAGAAATTACCATTGTTCTGAAGTTAAATTTGCGCAATAAAGAAGAAATTTTATTTGTACGAATTATTACTGTTGCCTTTCACTACTCATTACCAGATACAATTATTATGTAGTTCATTTGTTTAAAAGTAAAATATTTCTCCGATGGGGAGGCTTCTCCAACGGATTGTCGCAAAGCAATAGATAAGGATGAAGTTTAGTTTTTAGTACTAGATTGTTCTTAATCAGTTTTTGTCCTGGTGAAGTGCACGTCCACAACTCCTTTTAATGAGTACACAAATCGATTTCGAAAGGAATATGGACAAGTGTTTCTAAGCAGTGTAACTTTTAAACATTGATACAGAATGCATCATGTTTTTAAAAAGTAACATAACGCTCTAATAGTAAAGAAAATTTGTGTTGTAAAGCACCAACCAGCTCGTCAGAAATTTAGCTAATCTGACTCCTTTATACACAGGGACAACAGTTTGTGTTTGCATCTTTACAATGCACAGCAAACCAATACTTTATCTGAAATCTTTGTTGGGTGAATAGATATATGTATATAATTTTGAATTTCAAGTGTTTTATAAAGTTTATTATTCTTGACAGCATGTTGCAAGTTACTACACTAATTAATTTCTTAGAAGTAATACACAAAATATAACTAATGTAAAGGCAATAAGTAACACTGTGAAATTAAAAAGGTCGATGCGCACAAAGTTTGGTCTGTATTGTATAAGTAACGTTATAATAGGGTATGAAACAATAGAGTATTGAAAACCACACACGCATGTTAACTAGAATAAAGCATGCCGTGCTTTAATACCATAAAGAGAAAAATATATCCTACGTCTGATACGGTAATATACATATACATATGTACATGTATGTACATATATGTATACATACATGTTCACTAATCATTTTAGTGTGTTGTTTTGTTTACTTTCTTTTTTATGATGAACGAATGGGGGAAGCGTACAAAGGAAGCTATTGATTTATTTCTACTGTGCGCTTTTTCGTAAACCAATAAGCCTTGTATATTCTTTAATGCATGCGTACTATTGCAAGTAGCAATATCTCCATCAGCAGCAATATAGAAGCAACTATAGAAAAACATGAATTTATTACATGTCTCTTCCAAATTCTTTAT
>SMLS01074325.1:0-27984 GCA_004785975.1 Popillia japonica
GTAATAAAACACATTTATTATTATGAAAAATATAAACTTACTCTAGATTATGACGTAATGGTAATTGAACCATTGAATCACCATTGTGATTCAGTCAACCATACTTTTCTGTAGTGATCATTTATGTTATTGTTCACAATTTCAATATAATATTAGAATTTGTAAGCAACATTATTACAATTTTATAACGATAAACTATATATTAAATATTTTAGCCAATGAAATGGATACAATCAGTCATGGTGATGAATTAGCCTATCTGTTCGAACCGTTAAATTTAGATGGTACGCCGCTTAAGGAATCCCAAATGTCAAGCCAACAAGACGAAATGGTTCGCAACATGTTTACCAAAACTATCACCGATTTTGCGAAAGATGGACAAATATATCTCCACGGGAAAATTGTGCCTACATTCACTAGTGACTCCAATAATTTTATCGATATCAGCTCTAATCCTGAGATTTCGAACAAATTCCGTTATTGCGAAATGGCACTATGGGCTGGTTTACGTGAACGATTGATGGATGCTAGTTGTCAAGCTCAAAATGCGCTATTAAGTGCGTTGGGAGGACCTGTTGCTCCCCTAATGAATATCACAGAGCAGTTAGGAACCGCTGAAATTACTAATACTCTATCAAAACCACTCGGTACATTGACTAAACCTCAGAGTCCCTTCAATATTCTGGGCTAAATATGGATAGAAATTTTACAAACTATGTCGGTATTGTGGATTGTATTATTACAAATATGTTAAAGGAAATATAAAATACATGCATTTTTTCGCTGGATACCTTTTATTAATCTATTATCATTAGATGACAAGAAAGGCACAATCTTGAATTAACAAATTAGACAAATGGCATGAAAAACTAAAGAGCATTTGGTTTAAATGGAGACACGTCAGTTTCCAATGTGCTTTCAGGTAAGTGAATTTTTTGAAATTTATTTTATTTAAAGAAAGTGGTTAAATACATAAATAGTAGATAACATGAAGAACGCAGCATGTAAAAGTTAATCTCCGGAAAGATGATAATGTATGTCCATCATTTTAAGGCGAATCTAAAAATTTAGAATCATGCCCTGAAACAGTTGCGGCTCGTGGTCGAAAGCGTAAGGTGTTCACAAAATCGAGAACATACGAATTTTTAACTAAAATCGTATAAAACAAATACATGTCATGTAGTAGGTAGCTATCCTTTATTACAGTCACTTAAAATGAACCGAAAACGTAACGAATTGAACACATGTGGTTATTTACGTATTTTTGCAATAAATAATAAGTTTGATACACTTTGTTCATTTATTTATTAACCGTTACACAAAAGTAATGCATCAAACATGAACAACAACTGAACTATAATATATTTCAACGGATACTTACTACTGAATGGCGGAAATTTTTAAATTTTAAATTGGAAAACAACAGCAGATATGTACGGGTGTACACTTCATATGTGCTCCGGCTCATGTGAAATTGCCGTATCCCTCTCCACCCCCACTACGTCTCTTATGCCCGCATACCTCTACAAAATCAACGTAGCCACGCCTACTTGGCGCACGTGCTCCGTCCTGCGTCAAAAATACGATGTATAGGAAGGTAATAGTCGTTTCGATTGTGTGCGTTATATTTCACGAATGTATTAAGATTGAGTAATACATTTTATTGATTTGTAAGCGAGCATTGTCTAGGGGGTTCACGTGCTCATGTGCTCCTATACAGAAACTGCCACTGGCCTGAAAGCAGGCAATACGGGATCCAGAGCAGATGCGCTTCCTGCTGGCATTAAGTAGAATCAATCTTTGCTAGTAAAGTCAAGACTGGTTGTACTGTCAATGTATGTCATGTAGGTCTTAAAAACTTCTTGGATGATGCCCAAAGCATGTTTATACGAAGGTTTACAAACGAAATAGCATGTAGCTGCATTACAACAGCATAAGTTGAGCTTTCAAGTACGTTTCAAGGCCGACCATTCAAACATTTTAGACTTGTAACATTTCGTTTCTTAGATAGCATGGAGACATTACAAAATTTGCAGGTCAAAATAGTGCTAGCGTTAATGTATCTGCAAGATGTTCTATAATTGAAGGAGAATATTGAAATAGGCGATTTTCAGATTATTTTTAGAATAAAAAGTTACTACACTATAAACTTGAGTCCGAAAATATTCCTTTTCCGAGATGCCGAGTGTAAAACTTCTAGGGAAAAGGCCGTAATAGTAAAATTATCCTTTTTTCTAGTAATTAATAAATTAATGTTACTGTCAAAATTAATTAAACCACAGAATCCATATTCTACTCCTAACATGCTTTTAGTATAAAACTTTATTATTATATTATTTTTCAAATAGCACAATGAACGCATTTTGTATCATAGGTAGTAATATACGGGGTTATCATAAGCAATGGAATATAGAACTGCCGAAACATCGGATTATAAAAATCATACAAACGATGGAAATAGCCTAACCAACAACTCCAGATATAATCATTCATCGTCAACAATATCTCGTCATGAAATAGATTAAATTATAACTTTTGAATAAATTAAGCAAATAATAAAAAATAAATGAAATCTAATTGCTTAAGGAATGAAAGTTCATATACCCAAAACTAGTTACGGCAATTGCTCAATATAAGGTAGATTTTGTTGTAAGATTACCAACCTTTCCTCTAAATTGCACACATCACTCCGTAACATATCGCCACAACCAGTAATTCGCTGGGTTAAGATCAGATCTTGGTGGAGATGAATTCGCGAAATGTCTGCTGAACACACGATCTTGAAAAACGTTGGTTAAAAATTCTTTGACTAGTCGGAAAATATACGGAGGTGCTCCATCCTGCATAAAAATTATGTTTTCAATTCCGTAGTGTCCCTTTTATAGCTGTAGAATAACATAATCTCTTAACACTTGCAAATGTCGTCTACCGTGTCTATTCTGCATTTTTTCGTAGAAATACGGACCAATGATAAAATCAGCGGTAAAACCGCACCAAATTCTACGATTTAATACATTTTTATTTCAATTATTATTAATTATTTTTATTTAGAGTAAAATGTGCCTCAGCTGTCCTTAAAATACGGGATAACCATTTGGATTATATTTCCATCTGAGCCATTACCTGCAAAAAAAAACGTACTTAGTAGGCAAATCTGCCTCCTTTACTTCAAACAGCATGTTCAGTTTATATGGATACATTTTGAGAATCTCCTAAACCGTGGTACACAGCACTTGCAATTGCTGTGATATCGCACTTGCACTGCTGATTGCTAGTAAATTACCTTTGGCTATCCAAAAGTATTCATCGGATCTCTTGGTGCCGAAGTAGAACACTAACTCACTATCGCCCACAGGACACCACAAAATTTGATAATTGCCAACACGTTTCGTTAGCAAAGCTGTCATTATCAAGGTGATAATAAAATTAAACAGTATTACAAAAACAACTTAACAAAAAACCTAAACGGATCATTAATTTCGCATTAATGGAAACAATGACGCATTGTTCTATCTATTCAAATAAACATACCTAAAATTGACAAACCTGGAAAGTACTTAGTTGAGGCCAATTATGTCGGCGATTGATGCATCGACTTCCAACTTTCCAAATTGTTGACAAGTTAACTTAATAATTGGCTTGGACAGCAATTCAATTTTACAGTCAAAAATCCTGTTTGCTGGAGGGTGAAATATTAATTTCACTTGATGTTGGTTTTCTTTTTCCTAGCGTACCTTGATATACCTGAAGTACTTGTTGATGCAAAACAATTAGAGCCAACAATGCGTCTAGGAATATATTTACGTAACTGACATCTGCATAAAGCAGACTATTTTTCAATTCGACGGTAGTTTTCCTGAACAGCTGGAAGGGGTGGCAATGGGTTAACTCCTTGTCACCCTTTTTAGCTAACCTTTTCATGAGCTGCTTTAATAATAATAATAATAATAATAATAGTGTTTATCGCCCAACAGTAAATACCAATAAGAGGACAATAATAAGCAGTATAATATACCTAGGTAGAGGTCGGCCCCAGGGAGCGCGTTAGCAGGGTGGTAAACAACTTACGACCTTTGACATCAATTAATAATTTTATAACCTTTTTTCAAAGGTCTCTTAGCGTTAGCAGGGTGGTAAACAATTTGAATCACCGTTTATTTTTAGCAGTTTTATCAGCATATAAGACAATCTCTGCCATATACCCTTTAGTATCTCATCAGCCCGTGATAAAAATAGCTAGTGAAATTTACATTAAAAGAAATTGCAATTGAAATTGCAAATATTGAAACTAAACCCTGGGAAGTATACGAAGCAGACGTGAATGGTAAGACGGATGGTGATGGTGAAAAGGATATACTTTCACTTTCCACAGAAGTTGAAAAAGAGAATGTGGATTTCAAATTTGGAAGACGAAGTGGAATGTGAACTTTTAGCTGGATGCACATACGACGCAGGCTACCGATTCCAGCTACTCCTAAATGCGTAACACTTTTGCAATAAGCATCTCACCGCACAGAAAATTTGAAATTTGTATAAAATTTATAAACAATAATATGAGAAAAATCCATCTGAGTTGGAATATATCCATCCTCAAACCCAACTAAAACCACGTCAAAATCACCTTAAGAAGGCTAACGCAAAATTGATATCTTTTTCTCGAAAAATACAACAAAAGTGATTTATTATTACTTTAATTTGCATAAAAAAGCTGTAATTATATTGTGCCGAATGTAAACGTATAGGTCAAATGTTAACCGTTTTATGTATAATTAATTACTGCATTAACATAAGACAATGTATCACGCTGACTTTGCTAATTAACATACACATAAGTTATGAACAGCAGTTAAGCCAGAGTTAAGCAGGCTCTTATCTATTGTCCGGGTGTGTGGTGTCTCGTGCTGACTTGTACATCGATTGTTCTAAATTAGATGATCTAACTTATATAGAGGTATGTAGGTCATGCAGAGTTTGCATTTTAATTGTAGTATTTTATTAAAAATATTTTATTTGCAAATAATTAATACGCTAACAGAGATTAAATGTCATTTATCATAAAATTTCGAATCTTCCGCGTCGTTTAACAACAATACGTACATGTAAATAATTGTAGTATTTTATTAAAGTATTAATTTCACATCTTCAATATTACACTTTGCGATATACAGTGACTAGGGATGGCAACGATACATCGATGTTTTAAAACCATCGATATATCGGAATCAAAACATCGACATTCAACATCGATGTCTTATACCTTACGATGCATCGATACATCGATTAAATTTCGATGTATCGTTTAATTTTCTTTCGTTGCTGTCTTCTTTTGATCAATAGTGAAATTTAAATTGTAGAGAATATTAATATGATTGCGCAGTTTTCGGTTTAGTGTTTCATATTTTAATAATATTAATATCTTGATAAGTTCATATTGGAATTGAGCTTTGTTTCTCAGTTGTATGCTTACAATATTAGGAAATGCAGTGTCAGCTACAACTATTTTAGCAAGGGTGTTATGTTATGTTTTCATATCACAGTCATAAATTTTACAAAGAACCGATAAGCGAGATAAAATACCGTAATATAAATAATATATTCAACACTCAGAAGTTTAAAGCTTGATGCATCTTAACTTCTTAAGTTCTAAAATGCAATAGTAAGGAAGTGTTGACGGTTTCTCAAAGTAAACAATCTTTCAATAAACCACTCGTTGGTATTCTGTGTAGCGTGTAGCTGTTAACGTCTATATGTCTATCATCAATTTTACTAATAACTAAAAACTGATAAGCGAATGAAACAAACCAAAGAAACCTCGTAACGTAATACAGAATACAGATATCATTTTCAACGTTGGCAAGTGTTTATGTTCTAAGCATACGCAAAAATATATTTTTCTATATAGATAAACGTCGTTTCTATCATTTGTCGATATTGCGGTATGGGTTATTAACTATCATTGATGACTGATGAACCAATTTTTTTTGTAATGCCGCGGTGATTTGGTCGTCGCTAAATTTGGCCACCCGTGTGCGTCACACACATGCACAAAAATTACGGCGCCGACCCGAATATTGCTAATCTAAATAAAGGTAGTAAATTACCGAAGACTTCGTCGCCCGAGGGCTCGAGGGTAATAAATAAACCCCGAAGCGATTTTTTTTTAACTTTAATTCTGAATTTGAATTAAAAACATCGATGTTTTCAACCATCGATGTTTTCCTTCCGATATATCGACGACATCGATGTTTAATATTCGATGCATCGATCATTCGATGTATCGCCAATCAAATTAATTTTTGCCATCCCTAACAGCGACACACAGCCAAAATCATACAGCCTTATTAAAATGTATATATTCCATATGGATGGAAATGGCTCGGTTATGGTATAGAGGTGCATGTCCGTCGCAGTAGTAGGCGATTTATAATTTATAGATGTATAAATGGCAGTATTTACATGTACTTATTAAAACGAAATTTGAAAGCAAATGCCAACAATTTAGGTATTCTAAAAACTATTAAATTTTACGCGGATAACGATCCAAAATATTCCTCATACCTTGCAAAAGAATGGCTGTTATACATTTACCCTAAAGTGTTGCAAAAGATCTACGAAAGATCATTGAGCAGGAATGGTACAAAATACCATCTCTATTAACAGAATAATTAATACAATCAATGCTATCACGGCTAGTAGCGGTGAGAAAGTCGAGGGTATCCTACCAAAGATAAATTTGGGTTTTAAAAGTATAAACATCACTTAGAGTTAGAGTATATGAACTATAGACCTGTCTATATCTAGGCTAAACATTTTTTTTGTCTTTTGTTCAGAATGAATTTTGTTGCTTTCATATATGTATGTACACTGAAAGTGCACATTTATTTATTCTATTGGCAACTAGAATTTTTTATGTTTTGTTAATACGTTGTTAGATTAAAATAAAATTTATTTTCCCTGTTGCTGTATGATTTTGGCTGTAAGTCACTGTGTATATTTACTAACTAATGCACATTTGTTCCTCTATCTCTCTGGATATAACAGACAATATTGTTGGTGATTGCTTGTTGAGGATTGCAGAGTTTTATTATCGCCTTGATAATGACAGCATTGCTGTCGAAACGCGTTGGCATTTATCCAAGTGTTTGGTGTCCTGTGGGTGATAGTGATCTAGAGTTCTACTTCGGCACCAAGAGATCCAGTGAATATTTGTGCTTCTTTTTACTCTTACTTTATTACTATTACGCAAACACGACGTTCTTTAATAACATATATTTAACATACTGTCCATTTGACATTACATTATTCTATAATATATACATATATTAAATCTAATAGGCGGCGCAACGACGCTTAACAATTCAACATACTATAAATAAACAAATACGTTTTCATTTGTGACGCACTACAAATCTCTTGATATGAAGTGATATGAACGAGTAACCAGTTTAAAGCCACGACGCGAAGCGGAGTGGCTTTAACGTTACGATTATGCACTAGTGTCATAATATACTATTACGCACTCCGCGGCTGCTATGTACTCCGACTCCGTACTCGATAGTGACACTATTGGTTGTTTCCTTGATCCCCAAGAAATTGGTCCTCCATTAAGGAATATTATACACCTAACCCTTGTGCTTTTTCGCGTTTCTGTGTCTCCCTCGAAGTCTGAGTCACAATAAGCAACTAATTTTACGGAGTCAGTGTTATTATAACTTCGTCTTTGGCGGAAACTAATAACGAAAAATGCGCTTTACAGATGCGACATTCTGATCTGTAGGTTTCTCCATTCTTCTACTGCAAAAATGTACCGGGTATGAGATGTCAGGTCTTGTTTTATTTGTCAAATACAACAGACGGACTTTCTATTGCTTCTCTATAGGGATAATTGGTTTCTTTCGCTATACATCTTCATTCACTTTGTCAGATACCTTTGGCGTAATTACAGGTTTCGCATCCAGCATGTTAAAATTTTGTAACATCGACGTGGTGTATTCCTCTTGACTTAATGTTAATTTTCCTGATTCATGTTGAATTTCTATCCCTAAAATTTTGCTTGGTTTTTCCGTAACTGTCATTTCGAATTCATGTTCCATGTTTTTCATTAAACGATTCAATCTTCCGGGCAACTGCTAACTATAATACCATCATCTACATAGATCACGAGCATATCGCGAGATACAGGGTATGTTTCTTGTTTCTTATTCCTGAATAAACACTGGTCGCTGTTCAACGATTCTAGGTCATTTGATCTAAGGAACGTGCTAAACCTCTCGTGCCACTTTAATAGACCTTGTTTCAATCCATACAACGCCTTCGTTAGTTTGCAGATTTTATTTTCCAGCTGAAGATTTTCATATCCCTCTGGCACATGCATAAATATTTTCTCTGTCAAGCCTCCATATACTTAAGAGTGCTGTTTTTATGTCAAATTTTATTGATGACATATTGTATTTTACGCTTAATGCAAATAATATTCTCAAGGATGTGACATATACAACTGGACTAAAAGTTTCAGTAGTAATATCCCTAGGACAGTGATAATCACGAAATAATTTTATTAGTTTCCGAGAGCACGTTGCTTGGTAACATCCCGACGCCGCGCCGTAGGCGGAGGGATGTTACCAAACACAGAAACGTGCTCGAGGAAACTAATAGAATTATGAGGATTTATCTCTGTCCGTGGGATATTTGGTCAGAAAATGTTTGGCTTTTTAAATTAAGGTTAACATTTATTTATTAAAAGAACAATTATTGAAAGTACAATTTGAGAAACTAAATGAGCTTGCAGAAGTTGCTGAATTTGTTTCCAATTTATCTATATTTTCACTATTTAGTTCTCCAAATCGTGACATTCCGAAAATTAAATTTGAAACTGTCAAGTTTTACATAAGCAGTGATATGACATTAAGTCAGGTGACAGCCGGGGGTGGCCGGGGTGTTATCGCTAGCGATAACATTCCGGGGTAGTTATCAGTATAATCAAATGTTGATTGGATATCCTGATACGTGTGACATACAAGGATTAATTTTGATTGGTCGAAAATTGAATCCAAAAATTTTCGTTGTAATCTGTCCCGTGTCGTTGTTGGCATCCTTTAATTACTAGTCTGGCTTTATATCGTCCATCATCTTTGACTCTAAAAATCCATTTGCTTGACAAGACCTTAGAGTCTTTATTAGCATCTCAACGTATGTTTACATTTGATTTTTATCAACTAATTCTTTTTCTTCCTCGATCTCTTTTTGGTCCTGTAATTTTCTCATGATAGGTCAACATCTTCATCGCTGTTTAACCCGTAGTCTTTCCATCGTTCAGGCATCTTTATATTTGAACTCATGATTGAGCAATAACGAACAAATATAGGAGCTAGAAATTCGGCCTCCAATAGGCTTTTTCCGCTATTTCTAGAGACGTAGAAAACTATCGTTTTCCTTTTAAGACACAAAACTGCAAACATATACATAATAGACGTCTTGATTACTCAAGTTATTAATTTTGGTTTAAAAAAATATGTACCTACATATAATTTATTACATTTAAACATTCATCTCACTATACAATTTTCTTTCATAGGACACTTAAATCGACGCGGTCGTAACTCTATCGAAGTTATCCGATTATGTATTATACAGGGTGTATTTGAAATAAAAGTAAACAATATTAAGAATGGTAAGATACAATTATGTAGAATATAAATCCAAAAAATTGTTGTTCAATTACGACGCGAATGCCAAGCTTAAAATCTCCCTTATAAATTGTAATATACGCCGCCTATTGAATCGAGAATGTTGACCTCGATCAATCTAACGTAAGAGATCGCAAAAACCGTTGCCGATGTTATAAAAACTACAAGCTGATGTGTCAGTTGTTTTTTAACAGCTTTGAATGAAGACTTCCATAATGCACACATTAAATATCGCCTGTCGCTGCACCTGCCCTCCGCTACATACATATATTCGTTCGACAGTGGCGCGACAAATATTTTATAAATATCTTTGTCATTTTTTTCTCGCGTCTGGGAAGGAATTTGCCCAAAATATTTTGGATTTAAGTTTAATAAAATAATATCTTTCAATTTTTTATAGTCTTTACTTTTATTTCAAATACACCCTGTAGTGTATAAAACATGGCAGCGAAGGTCTTCGAAGTTAGAACATGGTAATTTTCATGGATATATTCCAACTCAGATGGATTTTCCTCATATCGTTTATAAATTTTATACAAATTACAAATTTTCTCTGCGGCGAGATGCTTATTGCAAAAGTGTAACGCATTTAGGAGTAGCTGGAATGGGTAGCCTGCGTCGTATATGCATCCAGCTAAAAGTTCACATTCCGCTTCGTCTTCCAAATTTGAGATCCACATTCTCTTTTTCAGCTTCTGTGGAAAGTGAAAATATATCCTTCTCATACACCACACAAATTGTTAATAAGAGTTACCATTCACGACTGCTTCGTATACTTCCCAGGGTTTAGTTTCAATATTTGCAATTTCTTTTAATGTAATATCACTAGCCATTTTTATCACGGGCTGATGAGATACTAAAGGGTATATGGCAGAGAATGTCTTATATACTGACAAAAATGCTAAAAATAAACGGTGATTCAAATTTTTTACCACCCTGCTGACGCTAAGATTCTTGGGAAAAAGGTTATCAAATTATTAATTGATGTCAAAAGTCTGGCGCTGGGAAGTTGTTTACCACCCTGCCGACGTGCTCTATGGGGCCGATGGTGCCGCACTCCCTGCGGTTGGAAGGCCGCACTCCCTGGGGGCCCTTATACAGCGTGGCCGGTGGTCTGCGATGGAGTGGCCGTATAGAGTACCTGGCTTATATAGGGGGTCCACGTCGAATGACTGATCGCGTGGTGGCATAGTATACCTACTAATTTCTAATAATAAATCCTAATCGTTTTGAGGTAGATGCTGCCCAGCAGTCGATACAGGGAGAACAAATATAATGGTCCAATATTGGGCGGATATAAGTATAATGGGCCAATATTAAATTTGTTTGACCAATATTGCGTTAATATTTGTTAATGTAACTGACGCCAATATTCGTATATCAATGTCGGCCCAATATTTTCCCATGATAAGTTTTTGGATTAATCGTTAAGATTGGTTAAATCGTTAAATTGCATATTATGCCATGATTTTGTAAACTACCAAATGCCAAGATTGTCAAAACAACAATAGCCCAATGTTCCGCCATTATTAGCTTAATTATATTGGCCGGACCTTTAAATTTAATATTGGATCAATATTTTCTTACGTCGCCTGTACCAATATTGATAAAATAACACCAGAACAAAACACCGTAATAACTTTTCAAATATTGGTTTGATGGTTAAATTAAATACTACAACAGTTTTAGCAATTATGGTGTAATTAATAGTAGCACAAAGCCTTGCCATTATAATTTTGCGACTTTGCATGGGTGAATACAAACTTTTTCAAACAGTATTTGCCAATACTTGCTATATCATAAAATTTTATATTTTTAAAGATTTTGTAATTGTCAGTATTATTTAATTGAAAACATACAAAAATTCAATAGGTATACGCTACGAGTTTTACTATACAGATCGTACATCGCAAGTGCCGTCAAACGCTCGCTTCGATTGACGTGTTACTTCGTTGAGCAGGTCTTAGCGTTGTAGTATGTATGTATGTACGTGCATAGCTGCGCCGGTGGTATGAATTATACGTAATGTAGGTAGACTCATATGATAAAATTTTCTTTAACGTGCACAATGTGCCCGCTGTTTTTATCCTCTTAAAAACTAAATATGTAGTTATAACAAGAATAGCAAACTTGTGCACAGAATATGTATTGTAAGATGTTTATGACGAATGAAAAATGTAAAATATTAAAGCTATGTGGAGAATAGTAATACTATGTATTATTACAACAATTCACAGTAAAATAATGAAATTTAAATTCTGTAATTAGTAGATAAATAAAAAATGAATATTCTCACATTTGCAGGAATAAACGTTAAAAAAATATGCATATGTTACAACAGAAGGAATGTATTATTAGTCATAAATTATTATTTTATAAGTTAACATAAAAGGGACCAGTTTTCTAATGCATTAAATGCTCGAAACGTCTTCCGGTCGCCTCAAAGCAATATGCTAAACGATCGTAGAAGCCTCGTTGCGCATTCTGTAAAATTGCTGGAGGAATGTCATCAAAAGTGTTAATAATTTTTTGTTGCAATTCTGCCAAATTGTTTGGTCTACCGTTTTCAAATGTATAGATCTTAGTTTTCATGTATCCCCATAAGAAAAAGTCATTAGGGGAGAGATCTGGTGATCTAGGTGGCCAGCGAATAGTTCCCCAGGTACTTAGAACACGGTTTGGAAATACATTATGAAGATATTCCCGTACAACTCTACTATTATGAGCGGGACACCCATCCTGTTGAAACCATATGTTATCCAAGTTGAGCGCCAATTCGTGGAGGCGTGGGATAATTCGATTCTGGAGCAAGTTAAGATACTTCTCGCCTGTTAAATTGCCATCTATAAAAAATGGTCCAATTTTATGTTCTCCAGGTAATCCCGCCCAAACGTTTAATTTTTGGGGATACTGAGTTCTAGCATTGTATGTTAGGTGCGGGTTTTCTCTTGCCTAGTGTCGAGGTACAGCGGGATTATGTCTTTCGTGCAACGGGAAAGTACTTTCGCGTCCGTAAATAATATATTTGCAATAAAATTTGCGTTTTGATTGCAAATATGCATCATATTTTCGCAAAATTCCATTCTCTGTTCTTTATCTTCGGGAAATATTTCATTTGTTTTCTGTAATCTGTAGGCATGGTATTTATTTTTCTTTAAAACACGGCATACTGTGCTTTTAGAAATATCCAGCTGCTCACTAATACCCAATGAAGATATTTTCGGGTTCTGTTCGACACTGGCACAAATTAAAAGATTTCTTTCGTCTTGGCGAACAAATGGCTGCCTATTACGTTTGTGCTTGTTCGGCATAATACAGCCCAATCTTTCAAAATTATTTATTATTCGCTGAATTGTTTTTAGAGCGGGTCGTGAATGATAATTCTCATAAAAGCGCTCTATTATTTGCCTTAAGGGTATTTCCTGATGATACCACTTAATAATTTGTTTTCTTTGAACTAAATTATAAACATCCATTATTTTTATAACATATAAATACCAAACTAACAAACTAAATAAATACTTATGTATGTATCTTACACTAAACTCTGCAGAAAACCTAATAGAAACGACGACAAAACACTAACTAAACGAATATGTTTAGCAAAAATGCTTGAAGAATGAGACAATTAACAGATTAGGATATAATAAGAAAATGCAAATGAAAAGAATATTGTTTCAACAAGAAAAATAAAAAAATGAAAATGTAATAAAATATCGTAAAGCGCTAGAACATATGAGACAACTATCTTCTACAATGCCTAACTGGAGACTGCAAATATACAAATATTCATACGTATTCTCTGCAACATGTATCGGCGCCGGCGCGGCATATGGACTTAACTAAGACATACCGTTCAACTATCGATATAATATTTTGACGGGACTTGCGATGCAACGATCTGTATACCTCACATACATAATGTGTTATGTTAAAAAGTGACACCGCTTCACCTACATACATACTCCAAGAAAATTCCTTTACTGCAAGTAGCAATTAAGGATGTGTATTGTAGTTACACCATATATTACAGCAACATTATATTCTCTGTTTATAAAGCAGAATTATAACAGTAACAGTCGCTTAAACTCTATATTTAGGTAGGTACTCGAGTTTTAATTTCAAAATAAAACTTGAGTTGAATGATTTCGTTTTGATACTCGTATCACTTAATTTGTTAAAAAGTTATACCTACTAATATCCGTTACTTTATGATAACCTTGTATATTACAGCTCTTCATGCTGTTCTAAAGGAAATCATTACTAACAATTAAATTATTTAATCACATTTTATTATGAAATACGATACAATGTCTTAAGAATGGTAAAAATGTGTTGTAACATTAAGATTTAAACATTAACTATCATCACGCGTTTCATACACATACATACATACTGCATAACTTCATTCTATGAGTTAATTATACTGTTTGTTACATATTAAGTTACGTGTTAAATATAAATTGTACATTTTCGAGTTTATATATAGGGTCGTAAATGATAAACAACTAACTTATACATATAAAACACAACGCATTCTATGAATAAATAAAGCCTACTCATCGTCTAGTAACAAGTAAATGTTTGATTTTTTTAAATGTAAAATTGGCGCACCATATTCCTCCCATAATAAACTGACAGAACGCCATTAAGCGGAAGCAATTTACGTAACTAAGATCTGAAAAAAGAAATAGCATTTTAGTAGTAGTGGTGACAGAAAAAGTAATTTATTATGATTGCTTTTAAGGCTAAAGCACTCACCTATTGCAAAAAATATAAAAAATGATAATCCGGTTATACTGCTTAAGGTTAAATAAACTGTATTGGATTCACCTCTACGGCTTAACTTCAATAACGGCATTCCAAAGTATTGTAAAGATTGGATGCTAATAACTATTTGAATAGCTCCGATAATGAACCAGATTTCACTGCGAACATCGGTGATTACTAGAACAAATGTACAGATATGTCAAGCACCCCCAATGCTAAAGTACATATCTTGAAGATCCATTCTAATTGAAATACATATTAACAATCCCTCACTCATTTGTACATACAGCGCTTTCGAATAGTATCGAGTAAATTCCTTATTTCTGAAATTGAGAGGTTTTCGAATAAAACCTCTGACACACTTTTCGACATACGACTCATATTTGTGACGTAATCGTCATTCGAGATATGACGTCATTGATAATCTTTTTTTAATGGCAACACCCAATTTCGACCATGCCAATTGAAAGAGCGTGTCATTCTACGTACACATCGTTAAAAATATGATTACATTGACGTATGTAGGTTTGATAAAAAAATGAAAAAAACATTATTTATTACTATTTATTTTTATAAAATTAATGATAATGATTAAAGTAAATGTTGAAATTGCTCACCGTGGCTACCTGACAGTAACCAAGACCATTAATAAATTCTGGTTGAACACAGTCAATAACTTCAGGAGGTATACGATGTATCTCCTGACGAATTCTTTCTTTTAATTCTTCTAAATTGGCTGGTCTACTGCTTTTTAAGTACCTCCACAAGAACTAATCTAGGGGTGTCAAATCTGGCAATCTGGCTGGCCACACAATCGGCTCCGTTCTCCCTATCCAACGATTCGGGAACACTTCATATCTAAATAAGCACGAACAGGTGCTGCATAATTGGGAGGTGTACCATCATATTCCTCATTTGGATATAAATTTATTATTTTGGGAATAAGGTCGGCTCGAAGAACTCCAAATATCTTCCACCAGTTAGGTTCACGTCAAAAAAATAAGGACCCAGCATTCTTCCTTGGACTATGCCGCACCACACATTCACTTTCTGAGGATATTGAGTGCGATACTCCATCATCCATCGGGGAGTCTCGGTAGCCCAATAGCGTCAGTTTTGCTTATTGACATGGCCGTCCAAAGCATTTGCTTGCGTTGCTACGTTTGTAGCCTCATCAAAAAAAATTACGTTAGCTCTTGCGTTTGCTCGCAGAATTGAATTCGCCGATCAAAGTCGCGAATTACGTGTGTTATTAAAACCATTCCGTGTAAATGCGACCTCATTCGTAAAAAGTATGTGTGGAATAATCTCCAAATTATTTAGTAACCACTGGCAATATCGTACTCGGTTTTCTAAATCTCCAGGAAGTAAACCGAACTTTTTGTAAATGATAGGGATAAAGCCCATTATGGTGCAGACTTTTCTTTACAGTGGTTTGACGAATTCCCGTTGTATGAGATATTCTTCGGATACTGGTAGAACTTCGTTCAGCTGCATTTAAAACTACTTCAGCGTTCCCAAATCTATGTTTTTCTACCCAGCGGGTTGGAAAAGATCTTGTATCTAAGATCGGCATATTCTGCATTAGTAGAATGCGACATAATGGGTTAAATTAAATTTACAGTACAAAAGTCATTAATTTGTCAAACATTGGTGAATTCGTTAAGGTTAACTAAATTAGAGGAGTTCATCCATAACACTTTTTGATTGTGACCGCCGGCATATATGTTATAAGTTCGTCGGTCGAATCGTTGACACCTTGTATATTGATGTATCGAAATAATTTTAATTAAGTTAAATAGCATAAAACTTGCAAAAACAACAAAATTAGGTATTTACATTTTTTGCATAATTTCAGCCATACATCACCTCATTACCGTTAGATGCATTTGTGTTTGCACAATACAGTCTTTTCGACCTGTAGTTATAGTTTCTGAAATTCACTTGAAATTGATTATACTTCAAGTCTGTCATTTATCGTGACAACTACGAATCCAAAATTTGAACGTACCTACAACTTGGTAAGCATACAATTAAAATACGCAGAGCCGAAAATAAGTATAGGCAAATTTAGAATAGGGGCAGAAGATAGAAAATTGCATTGCAATACACTGAAGACGGATTCGATTTTTTACGTGAGTGAATTGTCTACGTACTGCTATCATTTAATTCATTCTTCATCATTCATATCTTATAGAGTATAGAAAAATCTCACATTACGTGAAACCGATTACATTCTATCTAGTGACACTCATAGATTACACTGTAAGAACGGTAAGAACGTTGTTCGAAAAGACATTTGACCTGTCAAGTTAAAGACTTATATATACATATATATGTATACATAATATGTATAGGGTGTATTTGAAATAAAAGTAAAAAATATTAAGAATGGTAAGATACGATTATGTAGAACATACATCCAAAAAATTTTCGTTCAATTACGACGCGAATGCCAAATTGCCAAAATTAAAATCTCCCTTATAAATTGTAATATCCGCCGCCTATAATCACGCCTCGATCAAAGTAACGCTGATGTGTTAGTTTTTTTAAATTGCTTTGAATGAAGAGTTCAATAATATCAATGTGATATTACGTATGAAAATACTATCGCAGAGTAATTAATAAAGGAACTTTTATTTTCAATGCATCCTATCTATGGAATTACTTTAAATAACGATTGAAATCATTTAACCGTAACATTGATAAAAGTAAAACTATTGTTGTGAAATAACGATAGTTTCTTAGTTACAATTTTCGTAATCGTAGTCGTATTTTCTTTTCTTGGTTCCATGTCTGCAACATCCACATACATAGGTACATTCAACATTTGAAACAGATTGACTCTAATTGTGCGCTGCACACATGTTAAATACTTTGTTAAAACAGTGGCGCGACGAATATTTTATAAATACCTTGGTCATTTTTCTTCTCGCGTCTGGGAAGGAATTTGCGCAAAATATTTTGGATTTAAGTTTAATAAAATAATATCTTTTCATTTTTCATAGTATTTACTTTTATTTCAAATACACCCTGTATATTTGGCCCCCATACCTTTCGAAAAAGTTCTTGCTTGTATGTGAAATAAATGCGAAAAGTAATAAATTAATTGTTGATAACAAATTAATGAAACTTAAATTAATTTCTGATCTTGTGCAAAAAAATCTCGTAATTACATACATAGTTGGTATTGATAAATGCGTAAAACTACGACACAAATCTCGCAATCTCCAGGTGTACTTACATGAGAAATTATAAATTAATAACTGATAATATTATATCTGATCCTAACATTGCCTATTTGAACTCGCCTATTATGTGTAACTCGAAGCACCAATAAGCTAACTTTTATTTTTCCTTCAACTGTTGAATGTGGTGGAGCTCCGTAGTGTTGATACCAACAATTGTATTGCAAATTGCCGAATTTCAGGAAGTATTGAGTTTCGCAAAAGGTTCAAATAAGCATTAGAATTTAAAATACCATTTATAAAAAAGGGACCAATCAATGTATTATTTATTATGCCCAACCAGACATTAACCTTTTCATTATTTTATACGTGTGTACAATTTTGTTTATGAAGGTTCCTGTGCGCCCAATATCTGTAAGGATAATTTACAACGACTTTGTAAAAACATAAAATCTGCCATCATACTTATAATTTTGTGAATTAACTTTTCCGCTTAAATAAAAGGTAGCTTCATCGGTAAAACAAATTTTGTATAACAAATCTTCGTTTTAGTAAATCAAACATTTCTTCGCAAAAGTCAGTTCGAGAGATTTTGTCAATTTCAAATAGTTGTTGACGGTTTTGCAATTTGTAACACCGAAATTTTTCAATTTTAAGTATATTGCGCACACTAGAGGGTGATATATTAAACTCTGACGCGATAAAATTTAACGATCTAAAAGGATTCTCTTCTACGAAAAACAAAATGTTTAATTTCATTCTTCCTAAATGTCAATTTTCCTGATCGCTGGATTGGAAGATACGGGCCGATAGGATGGCCAGCAAGGTCCCCAGATGATTTTTTCATTTGGGGTTACCTCAAATCAAAAGTATATACGCATATACCAATATTAACAACACAGGATTTGAAAACCAGAATAACAGAAAAATGCAATAATCTCAGAGCATCACCAAATAAAATAACCAATTCTATACGAAATTTTTATTATCGTTTAGGTTATTGTTTAGAACAAGAAGGCGGCCATTTTGAAAAATAGGTACTTAGGTATAATAACAAGATTTATCATTTAATTCCTTATGTATCAATAAATGGCCTACTCGTTGTCTGTTTTTAGAGTTTAAACACATTTGCATTTTTCCCTCGACGTGTAAACCACGCTAAAGGCAAAAACCTTCTGGTAGGTGAGGGGCGTCAGTCAGTTACCGTGACTTTCTGACGCCCGTCACCTACCAGAAGGTTTTCGTCTCTAGCGTGGTTTACACGTCGAGTTACCGTGACCTTCTGGTACCCACCCAGTTTACCTCTTTGCTGCTTGAATCTATACATGACTAACTAGCTAAGAAAAAACAGATACATAAATAAATATTGTTTGTTGCAAAAACGGTCACAATGACATACAAAAAGGGTAAACACAAATACCTGGGGGCTATTGCTTCGGCGAACGCGGCGCTTGGTGTTGATATGGTTAGAACTAGGGTATATTACGGCCCTTTTTCTTATTGGTGCCAAACGGTTTCTTCAGTTTCCGGGTTTTCTCTGCTCCGTGGTTATCTTTTTAATTTTTGATAAACCCTTCTAGCTTTTAGCGAGAACCGGACTGGATCACTAACTTGAACTCTAGCAAATACCTTTTTCACACCTTACTTTGTCACTTAGCGCGACCCCCCTTATGTGTCGTTTATTGCCCCAGGCAAAACAGCCAACTTAACCCATTTATCGCTGGCGTTGCGTTAACGCAACACTTTAAAAACAATTTTTTTTCGTCTGTAAGAAAACACTTTTTTTTTTCAAATGTTTTGCGTGGTTATTAGAGTAAGTAGCAAACATATTCTACGTATTTTTTTGAACGGCTAAATAAATCAACACATGTATTTATGTCCGCTTCAAAACAAGGCTATTATAACTTTATTATGAGCTTCGACTGTTCATTATTTGTTTCTTAGAGAATCGATACTTTGTTTCTATTTCGTAATAATCTAAACAGTCAAATGTATGTCTAATCATCTGTATATAAAAACCTGCAATATCAGATTATTTATGCCGTATCATTAGGTGATAAAGTTTACGTTGCGTTAACGCAACCTTAGCGTAACGCATTATCGAAGTAGCGACATACGCATTGAAATTTAAAAGGCAATGGTACTGACAATTGTCTAATAAATATTACATCACACAATATCTTTATACATGCAAACAGTGTTATATTGACAGGGCAATATTATACAAAGTGTACTATTAGAGCTTGTGAGAAATAATAGAAGACAAACGTTTTATAGATGAAATAAAGGTATCCTGCTTACCACCCGAAGTTTATACTCTTACGGACACATGACACAGATGACGAAATTTTCACCAATAAAGGGCCATCCAAAAAGAAATTTAGTTCCGTTTGGGAAAGGAATCCAATTGGTCGTAATAAAAATCCCACTATTATAGAAGAAGGTGCCCTGCGAAGAATTATTTACGACCATTATTTGAATTTTCAGAAGAAACACCACACTAAATGAAGAAATTGTACCATTTTGGTCATCAATCTTAAAAATGTTTATTTGAGGGAAGCCGGTAAGATTTGGTTACAAATTATAGTGCCTTGCATCACACGATGGATATTTACATGTAGGTACATATATCAATTCTCACCGTATACCACATTACGCTGATGTTGCGTTAACGCAACGTCAATTTTCTTCTAAATATAGAAATAAACAAATTTCACAACTACTAGAATATACTATTTTAAGTCTAAATAAACCAAATATGTATTAAAAAATGTTGTTAGTTTTTATTCTATTTTTAATACCGGCGAAATATGGGTTAACTAACTCTTATGCAATTGTTTTTTAATTTATATACATATACATAAGTTCAGCGTCAGACTTGGAACTCTGGTGATGTCATCGTACCGTTATTTTATATTGTCTTGACCACTGTTTCATACGGGTGGCGCCTGAGGGACGAATTTTGTATACGCTTACAGCACGTTTTGACGCCGCCGACCCTTCCGCACAAGTAAGCAGTTATTATTCTTAAAACTAAATTTAAATTCTAATGAACAAATATATACAGTCGGGGATATAGGAATAATTTGTATAACCGCGAATTTATTCAGGGTCTAGCGGGGTAATTAACGCTAATCTGCCCATTCCGAGTGTTTAACTAAACCTTGAATAAAATCAAAATTACACGTCCCATTACAATGCTTTGATAAGGCTGTAGCATTGCGGTTTCTATTAGCTGTTAGTCAGATTGTAACGATATGAGTAAATTGTTTTATCTGTAGGTATACATATAGTCTGAATTAGCTTATATTGATGCCAGGCAAAGTTGTAGGTACATGTAATTTAATAATTGGTGTATGTATATCTTTTTTAGTGCATAAACCAAAAAACCTATTTTCTCTTTTTTTTCAAATATTGAACAAATCTTTTGGAATAAATTATGCTACTAGCGGACGTTAACACATTTGGACATTTAACGGTTACGAATACCTACATACATGTTGCTAAATTGTTGCAAAAACAAAAAGAGAAGGTGACAGCAACATTCGCTGGTTAGTGTTGTTTTAACAAAACGTTAAGGATTTGTATGAGTGTCGTTGGGCCAATTATACTTAAAAGTTGAAAAAATAAAACCCATCTCCACTTAGAAAAATAATAAGTATAATAATTTCGAATAATTTGTGAAATAAACTGTTGAAGATGGAATTTCTATATTTATGTGCACGAAGAGTTGTGGGTGTAGTTGTTAATGTGGAAAAATTCGCAAAAATCTTGTTTGAGTGTTTGCATCTTAAAACGCTATTTATTTTAATATTTACATCTCTTCAATTCAAATACATAATAACTATCTGCGAATTCTTTTGCGTAGGATATGTTCAGATTACATTGTTTAAGACTACTTGCCAATAGCACAAATTGAAAGCGCGTTGACATCTAGAGAATTCAAAAATGCGGCAGTTAAGTCTACGATATCCCCTTTCTCAAAAGGAAAATAATTTTGTTAAAGGAAAATAACACAAGACGATTCAGAATAGCCAGCACAAAAGAATGCGAATTGTATGTACTAGCTATTATAAACTTTTACAAATCTAAAAAACTTACAAATGAATCCCAGTGCACCATTCCATGAAAATATCCATAAAAATAATGATTTCCTTCTATGTGAATTTTCAACAAATGGAGTCAGTGCTGCAAAAATAAGATGTGCCAAGCTGATATATCCGACAATTAAGCATGCGTGTTGAATCCTGAGATTTTGAATTCTCATATAAATATAACTTGGAAATAGGGCATAGAACATAAACACCGAATACTTCGTGGTAATAATCTGCAACAGCGATTTATAAAATGATGGTTGCTTTAAGAAGTATAAGTGTTTATTGAAGAATCCAAGTTCTTTATTAGGAACAGGCATAAACACAACCGGTTCGTCGCTTGTTACCGATTCGCCGCCATCAAACGAATAGGTATTATTATTATTAATATGCATTTCAGTAAACAACGGCTTAGGAACGTGTACGAAAGAATCCTCAAAGGTATCTATTCTATCCAAATCTTGATTACTATTTGAGGAGTGAGCTTTTTGTACTTGATTTTTCCTATTTGGTCTTTTTGGTTGATTTTCCTGACCTTCATCCTCAAATTGTACCCAGTTCGTCTTCATGCCATTTTCTGCGGCATGTACTTCAATATCTATCTTACCATTGGTTTTTTTTCTACCTTTTGCTACGGATTCGTCTTCTCTTAAAGCGCTTGCGGCTAATTCATCGGCGAGAGTAATATTTGATTTATCGTTACATGTAGCACCCATGTGAATACTCTCTTCAACATTACTATAACGCGGATGTGCGAGTTCTTTGGAAGTTGTACTTGGAAAGATGTCAATTTCATCATCATTGCTACTCTAAAATAAACATATTTATTAATTTTCCTGTTTTATATTTGAATTAGTACGATGATCGAAAATAGGTGGTAGTAACACATCTGTAGATTTTTATAGATTATTGTACAAATCAATCGACTAGTGTGCAAAAAAAACAATTCTATAGTTTACTGAATATTATTATATAATGTTATTATAATGTGGTTCCAATACACGGAGCCACTATCATTTGGCAAGGGCTTCTAAGCAGGCTGTACGTTGTTGTTCTTGGACACGTGATTTTGTGTAACAAGGATGTCAAGATTTTGCGAACGCTAGGAAATTCCGTAAAGCCAGAAATTTGTAGTTTACATATGTTCAAGATACACAGATAAAATTTTACCTGTATTAATTTATATGGATTTCCCACAGTTTTTAAATACTGTGGCTTCTTAATGAACATGGCAACTATCATTCCTTGCAAGATAATAATTTGATACCATATTATTGGAGTTAACAGTCCGTGAATAAATATTTCTGATCCAAGCGCAATAGGTGTCACTATGAAGCCAATAGCTACCACTAATTGAATAAACACGTTAACACTTTTTAGTTTTAACTTGAAATATTGGCCGATGAGTATTTCACACTGGGAAATTATTAAGGATGCACCGGTACCTAGAAAGCAAAATTTATTTTTATATCACAAATCGTTATGTTTCTCAATGAGGGTATTCACCAGAAAACAGTCCCGCTGCCAGAAACCACGGAGCCGTTCTATTTCCATTCGCAATCGCAAACCATATTAATAATAATCCAGCACATGTTAAGCACACACCTGAAGTCACAACAAGTCGGGGCCATTTACTGGTTTCGATTAATTTTCTTATCCATGGATCTGTAAATACAGAATATAATTTTGATCGTGTCTAGTGACGAATAGAGATGCTAATTTTTGTGGATCAGTGACAGAAAGCTGTAAAGATCGAATTGATGCAACCAACTCTGTATTATTTGCTGAGAGAAGAAGAATTTAAGACAGCATAAGATAACATTGTTCATAACAACAATAACATTATTCGCAACGTTTCGCAAGTAAAACAGTTTCTTGCATTTGCTATTGCTATGACTATTGTTATCTAATATTGCCCGAAGTCGTTCCATCTAGCTTTGAATAATACAATACCCTTGAGATGTAAACTGTCTCTAATCTGTAATGATTGTAAGTGATACTTACCAGCACAAGTCCATGATGCAACGAAAAACAGGGGAGTATAAATTATAGGATTGTCCCACAGGGTAGGATAAGTTGAGCCGCTGCTTTCTAATCGGAGAAATACTACTAAAATGCCATAGCCAACTATTAAACTTGGTATTAGACTCTGAAATTAAAAGGTTAAAACCATTTACTCGTAGGTATGCACTTTAATTTAGCATTACAAGCAATAGTAAAATAAATACATGTTCAAAAGCAATCGTTTGGACAATTGAGTTAGATATTTAATAATAATAGTATCTATTTTCCTTGATAAATACATACACACGAATAGATAGACGTATATACAGGGTTACCTTTAAATAGCGATTAAATAAGCGAATCTGAAAACTAAGTCTGTAGTACATATGTACATATACAGTACCTGGCAATTAAATTAGCCTAGGTCTCAGTTATAATAAATAATATATGTATATATTTATGTAACACATAAATTTACATACTTTCCTAAAAATATAATTATACACAAACTATTAGGCTACAATGTACTTACATATATAGCCTACAATGTATGTAGCATAGTATTACGTTTCGGGGTCGCTAATCCCAACAGATCTCATAATCTTTGCCTGCACTAGCTAAATTCTAGGAAGGTGAAGGCGTTGTGGAATGCATGTTTCAAATAAAATGTATATTTAGAATCGTTAGCGTCTTGAAAGAGGGTGTTTGTGATAAATTTATTACCGTTCTTAGTTTAATGTTCAGTTGGATTAGTGTTGTGCGAATTTTTTACATTTACGTTGTTTACAACGAACTTGTGCGCCATGGGCAAAGCAAAGGATATTACAAACAAAAACAAAAATATTATTAGAGACTGATTTTGTATCCCCAAAGCGAAATTGCTAGAAAAGTAAAAATTTTAAGTTGGAACAGTGGCACGAATCGCTACACTTGTTACGCAAAATTTACCCGGCCAAAATTTAGCGACCGGTAACGTTGTCACCGTCCACGTAAAACTGAATTAGAAAATAGATAGGCTTCGACTAGAGAACTGTTACATATCCTGGATGCACTCATTTCAAATAAACTTATCAAAGTGAACTTTGCGAACGCGATTATACACTGGTGCACTAAAATGTCGCCGGCCTGCGAAAACATCCTGTTTAACGGAGAAAGAAATGTGAGCACATGTGGTCCAAGTAATTAATCGCCTACCAAATCTGCGCAAACATTGACGGATATTCTAACTTGTGAAGAGCCTTGCTGTACATCGTGGAAATTTTCGTATGCCCAATAGTTAATGTTGTGGCAATTCAAAATACCATAGTAAACGTAGATTCGCAAAGAGCTCTGAAAAGAACAGAAGGGTGGTGTAGGCAGGAACCCTGCAGTTAACCCTGCGAAAGCAACACTGGTACCTTTCACGAAAAGAAGAAAGTTGGATGGCCTAAAACCACCGACACTTCATAACGAACCAGTACAATTCAGTCAAGAAACAAAGTTTTTAGGATTGGTCCTTGACTCGAAGTTAACATGGAATCAACATCTTGAACAGATGATAGACAAGTGCAAACGAGTACCTACTAATGACCACTCGAAAGACAATTGGGAAAACATGGGGATTAAAACCACGCATGTTGCACTGGCTGTACAATGCAGTGGTAAAACCTATGCTAACCTATGGTTGCCTGATTTAGTGGACTAAAGTTACACAGAAGCAGGCGATTGCAAAACTTGCAAAGGTTCAGAGGTTAGTTTGCCTGTGTATCACTGGTGCTGCAAACAGCACACCAACAGCTGCTATGGAGACCATGCTAAACCTGCCCCTCTTGGACATTTACATAAGGGGGGAGGCAAGAATAGGGGCACATAGACTGAAATGCGGTGGAAACTGGAGAACCCAGAATACTTCGGGGCATGCCAGAATAACCACTGAGATAACAAACCCTATTTTTGAAATGGGCTGTGATACAATGATTCCCAAAGTCTCCTTTGATAAACCATTCAAGGTTGTCCTAGATTGGGAGGAGTGGAGCGAAAAGCAGAAACCCGGAATCCGAACCCAGATCTGGTACGCAGACGGGTCAAAGAGAACGACAGGTTCTGGGGCAGTTATACAGGCCAATCCAAATTAAGTGTTCACCATTGGTAACTTTGTTATTATTAAAGATGCAAGATTATTTAAATTAGCAAACTTGTAGTACTTTTAACGCTCTTTTAGACGGAAGAATAAAAAAAACAAATGAGCAGCATGTTTTCGAGTTTTGGCGAAAAATATGTTTCTTTCAAATGGAAACCCCTGTATATTATATCATTTTCTTCTAGAACTTTAATTTTTCAACACACAATCTTATAAGGAATATTTTACTGGGATTAAAAATAATGAAGTTATGATGCATAAACGAAAACGGCTAAATAAGTTTTATAAACTTTATTTTATACATATACTACATTTATGCTTTCTGGATGCGCATTGAAAATGCGAATTAAAAAGTACGGATGGAAAACTTAATCTGTTTTTGCTTTTCTCGTAATGCGCAATATAAATGATACGCATCGAAATATTTCAAATTTACCGGGGTTTACAATGGTCATTGCCAATCGTTTGTTTGTAACACAGGATACCATGTACCAGGATTCCTGCGATACCTAAGTATCGATGCCTACGATACCTGGATAAATAATTATGTAGCAAATATACATTACATGCAATAGCTGAACAATAGTGCATTTTCTTAAAGGTTAAGATAAATTAACGTTCACCAGTTAAGGCAAGAAAACTAGCTAGGTATAATATACAGGTACCGGCGGGCTCCTATTGTCACCCGACATTGCACGAACAAGCGCGGCAAGTAATTGGGAGATAGTACGATGTGCGGGTGTTTCTCTCAGCCACTTCATCGTCATATGCATCTTGTACGGATATTTAACGTTTGCAAGTATGATAAATAATATAAGGTTCTTTCCAACAACGCTTAGAACCAGTTCAGAATTCCCCAGCGCATGCGCAAAATGAAATGCATATTCCAACAAGTAAAGAACTGGAATCGGGATAGAAAAATCACTATTCCAAGAGATTACGAACTAGTACCAGAACGAATTCAAGAACGGTGAAACCAGTACCTGATTCAAGGCAGGAACAAACTAGAATCGACAGGCGTACAACGCATGTTGTAGGTATTTGTATTGTCAGATTTCAAGTTTTGCTTTTTAAATAAATAAATAAAAATAAATAAACATTTACTTTGACTCAGATGCAAGCGAAGAGGACGCATTAGAATTATTAATAGGGAAAATCGTGTAAAACATGAACGATTTTTAGGTAGTGTACAACATTCAAAATAATATTTACCTGCAATGTTGATATTTATTATTTTTTAGGTTAAGCTATCTATCAAAATTTGTAACAGCTGAGTATAAGTTCTAATTTGTTTTCCAACGAACGCTTATTTAGAATTAGTTCTGAACCGGTAGAAAAATCGCGTTTGCGCACTTTGCAGTTATGAACGGGTTCTGAAATTAGTTCTAATGGTATTGTTGGAAAGAACCTATAGTTAGTTACAGTTAGTTATAGTGAATAGATACTGCTAACTGCTCACAGTATATCGCGACAGTCACCCAGTAACTTCACGAGCTCGTGCAATATCGGAACTCGGGTGACCATAGAAGCCTGCCGGAACCGCTATGTACTTCTTTGAAGAAGTTCGCGGAACTTGTAAGAAATTTTACCAAATTGTATGGGAATTTCGCTGAGATTTCAATATGAGTACCTCAAAATTTAACTGTATATTAGAACATAGATTTGGGTGTATTTTATAACAATAATTCCCAATTTTTTTTTGTCGGTAGAAATACTTTATGGACATTATGTACTTAGGTCTATAGCACATGATAGGACTCCCAGTCTGTGTTTACAATATCGGGTATGCCCACTAGGGCTGGGCGAAGTATCGATTCATCGTTCACGTCGATACCGCGGACGGAACCGATACATCGGTAAGTATCGATACCCGATACCGAAAATGGCGGTATCGCCCAGCCCTAGCCAACACAACACAACCTATTTTTCACATGTGATATGTCGTTCGTTTACATTCTGTTGGTAACCTGCTTTAATACATTTTGAATTCGAATTAAACGTTTATACAACCAAACCGCTATTCTTAAACCGCCCTTAAAATCAGGATTTCGTCAATTCGCATTTCGTGCTATAATGCGCATCGAGAGGTGTTTATGCTACAGAACTTAGAACCGAATTATAGT
>SMLS01074331.1:0-30007 GCA_004785975.1 Popillia japonica
AATAGGATTAAGAACACGTGAACACACAAAAGAATGGTTCGATAAAGAATGCCAACATATGAGAGAAAAAAAACCAAGCAAGAAGGAAATGGATAGCAACAGGAATACAACAAGAGTTGAGCAATTACAGGAAGTTAAAACAAGAAACAAACTCTACAAAACAAGAAAATTAAACTGGATATCAGAACAAATGCAAGAGTTAGAAAAAAACAACAAAGACAATAGGAAACTATTTCAATACATAAAACACAATACAAACACTAATAAAACAATAGCAAAAATAAATAAAAGGGATTGGGAATCATACTTTACAGAAATTTACAATGATTTAGCAATGACAGAAGGAGAAACGGAAGAAATAAGGAGCAACGAAATCAGAGAGGAAAAAATACCTACCTACCAAGAATTTATGGAAGTAGTGAAACATTTAAAACGGAATAAAGCAGCTGGACCTGACGATATTAATAATGAACTAATACAGAACGGGGGAAATGTGCTGTTACAAAGAGTGTATAACCTAAAAGTTAGAATTTGGATAGAAGAAAAGATGCCAACTGACTGGAAAAACGGGAAGATAACGCCGATATTCAAAACAGGAGAGCCAACAAACTGCAATAACTATAGGGCGGTTGTGCTACTGAACACAACATACAAATTGTTAACTTCCATAATAAGGAACCGATTAAATAAATATACGGAAAAAAAGCTAGGAGAGTACCAACAGGGATTTAGGAGGGGTAGATCTACAGTGGACGCGATACACACAATAACACAGATCATAGAGAAATGCTACGAACATGACATAGTATTGCATATACATACTCTTCATAGACTTCAAACAAGCCTTCGATACTGTAGTTAGACATCAACTCCTGAAGGATATGGATAGTATAGATGTGCCCGCGAAACTCATCACACTCACAAAGATGACAATGGAGAACTCCAACGTAGGGCTGGAAAGAACCATCATGCAGAATTCAACGCAGATCATAGGGTATGCAGATGATCTAGCGCTAGTAGCAAGAGACAAACGGAGCTTAGAAGAAGCAACACTATGTCTAGAAAGGGAGGCAAAGGTCAGAGGTTGAATAATCAATTGACAGAAGACTAAGTATATGACGAGTTCAAGAAAACAAGATCGCGGGGATGATTTAAGCGTTGCGGGATAAAATTTCCAAAGGGTAGAACACTTCAAATATTTAGGAGTGTCTATAAACGGGAAAAATAATAGGGACGTGGAAATTGACGAGAGAATTAAAACAGGAAACAGACTATACTGGAAATTCCATCAACTGCTAAAAGCTCAGGAACTTAGTAAAAACACAAAATTAAAATTATATAGAAGCGCAATAAGACCGGCCATAACCTACGCAGCAGAAACAATGTGTCTATCGAATAAGGACGAAGAGAAACTAAGAATCCTGGAAAGAAAGATCATAAGAAGAATCTTGGGACCAATGAAAATACACGGAGAACTCTGGCCACTAATGAACCATGAAATAAGAAATTTAATGAACAGCGAGAGCATTGTACGATATATAAAAGCGCAAAGGTTAAAATGGTTCGGGCACATACTCAGAAAAGAAAATGATTCGCCCATCCGAAAAGTAATAAATTGGAGACCGATGGAACCGAAACCAAGAAGAAGACCAAGGATTAGATGGCAGGACCCGGAGATAGCAGATCTACGAAAGATGGAAGTTGGAAATTGGAGAGAGAAGATCATGGACAGGAAGGAGTGGAGGAAAATAACAGAAAGTGCAACAACTCACCACAATCTGTAACAAATGGACATGACAACATTTATTATGGTTTCTGCACGACAGAGCATTTGCTCTTAGTAGTAGAATTGTTCAAGCATTTTTAGACGGAACTAACCAAGATTGTATTGGACGTGGAAGTCCTACTCCGTGGCCAACTCGTAGTCCAGATCTAAATCCATTAGACTTTTTTCTGTGGGGGTACATTCACGAAAACATGCCAAATTTTATGCGTGTACATAATAACTTTCGCCGCATGAATGCCTGTATTACGGCTCATGGTAGACACTTCAAACACCTCTTGTGAATATTTTGTCCTGTTTCTCCTACATCGGTGTTTCTCAGGACCAGTACAAATCTTGTAAAAGAAAAAAATAACTAAAATTCGGAATATGTACATAAATACACTTCACAATAGAAGGATCAGCTGTACCACTAATAAAAGTGGCCTTGATAAAATTAACAGCACTGTAGGTCCCTCAACTGCCGACCTATTCTTTCTAAATTGTAATATTTATGTTTATGTCGTGTGCAAATACCAGCCAGCTGCTTTTCAATACACAATTCACTATTCATAGCATCTAATAATTTCTTCTTCTTACATCCATATGCGTGAAATTAAAAAATCAACAAACTGTTTATCCTGTATAAATGCAGGATAAACAAATTAATAAACCGACTTCAACTGCATTTTGGGCCCTAAAATTTGAAAATTTTTGATGTGTTACAAATAAATTTCTTTTTTAATTTTCAGTTACACATTTAGACGTAGCTTTCAGATTCGCGTAGTTTAATCGCTATTTAAAGATAACCCTGTATGTTTAGTTAGATAACTAGATTGGCCTTTCTAAACTTTCTAATCTTTTGCTAACTTCTTATTTTCTATCCAAATTGTATTTTCTGACATTAGTTTTTTTATGGTGGAGTACAAATAAATTCCTCAACTGCTCGATTAGTAAGACACTCTCTCATTAATCAATATGTTTTCCTTTCAAGACATACCTGCCCGCAAATTAATCAAATTTGGCCAAACAAAAGAGTAACTAGTAGTGTGTGTGAGTAATTACGTAAATTGACAAAACTGGATAATTCTTAGCACCTACCAAGTTGAAGTGCACTTTACTCCAAACCTTTTATGAAACTAAAAATCTACGACTACCTACTTTTGTAAATCACAAAACTTTATTAGAGAAAAATGACTACAATCTTAAAGACATTGTCTCAACAACTTTGTCTCCTTAAATTTAATATCCCACGCTTGTAACTTCGAATAAAAAAAACTCTGCATCACAGGACTTTCATATTTCTCATTCCGGGCACTTCTACTAGTTTTGTCAGTGTTCTAGCATCTAATAACGTGCGATATTTTAAATTTACGTCTTCCTGCCTTATTCCGGTAAACAAGTTCTCGTATTTAAACTTCTAGACGCGAATAAGTTGCTAAACAACAAGTTACGTTCAACAAATTGCAGTGACACTTCGCGTAACGTGAATACGCGGATTTTCCGGCTTCATGAAAACGCAGATTTTATGACGCCACTATTGCAAAGTATAATTTCATGTGAACGTTACGGTGGTCGTAAAAGTTCGCGTAAATGAAAATATATCTGCATGTACACGGAGGTAGAGTGACAGCACTCGTATGTTACAATCTTTATTTACGACAGTTGGCGTATTTTAGCAGACAACAATTCTGCTGTCATCCGGAATAGTATGTCTTGTTTAATTCTTAATTTGTAAGGAAACGGATGATGTATGACATTACAAACTAACTTAACAGCCTATACGTCCTCTTTTGTACAATTTCTAAACGTTAAATGACAACTTCACCTATGAACAAATTAAACAAACCATTACAAATGAATGTACCATAAATATTCTTTGGTGTCATTTTTAAACCAACTTAAATAACTTCCCGCATTCTTATTAATAAAGTTCCTGCGCACATTTAAAACTATAGGATTATCGTTTTCTGATTAGTAGCGGACGATATCCAGACATACATATCGTGGCGTGTAGGTATTAATCTGCATAATACAATTTACAGTGTGAAACTAATAACATGGATGTGCAGTGAAACAAATCCGCCGAAATCAGCTTCAGTTCTCGACAGTTGTATCTGTCTTTCGAAGAACGTAGGTACTTAGAAAAACTTATTTCACAAAGATAAGTAGCATCAAATAGAAATTTTCTTACCGAATAATTTGCAATTGCTGGATATCACATATAATCGGCTTCAAATGGTGGAAAATATTTTTTAAATGAAGATTCTGAAGATCGATTTGCTTATATCTAAAGTAATTTCTACTTCAACTATTTGAGTTCGCTACAAAACCTTGGAGTGTAGAAATGCACCCAACTTATTCTGTTTACGCGAGAATCCGATAATTATATTTTGTGGACATTTTATGTCAAAGTGATAGTACTGTCACAGTTAGGAGTCTTCAAAGGATATCCTCAAGATATGTTAAAACTTGTGACCCGTCCAAATGAAGAATCACTAAGAAACTTCAATATAAGTAACTATAGATCAATACATGTAGTTTACTTGTATGATTTATAGAATCAATTCATAATATTTTTATTTAGTACAATTCCTTCCTTCGAAGTTGTAACAATTTATTACAAAATAGAGAATATAAAAAGCATTTAACTTTTGTCTATTACACACGAGCGAGAACTAAGAACATTGGAAATTTCCATGCACCTTTACATCCTACCACCTAAAAGGCTTAGGTACATATGTGTACTCAACTATAATTTTGCCTGGCTGAGGGTCTTCCAACCTCCAGTACTGATTGTTTATGCGTCAAACATCGTATTGGCACAGGATCTATAATTTTACTACCTCATCCGCAGAAGGAAGCATATTTCCTAATTTTTCTCCGATTTAAAAATTACCACAGTCAGCCAGGACGTGCACCCCACGCCCTCAAATTCAAAAATGAAGTTGTTAACCATTCAACCAACGAGCAGGCAAAATGGCTCTATTTACTTTTGATATTGCTTGTAAATTTTGCGCTATTAATTGAAACCCCGCAAGATAGCATTGAACTGGGAGGGCTGACACTACACTAGCGGACGATTGTGTCGTTAAAATATATTTTATTGTGCTTACACTAAATCAATATATGTACGTATAAACAGGCACATAAACAACAGTGAGACAGAGTCACCTTGTAGTGGCAGACATTTTAACATGAATGTCATCAATAATGCCTTTCAGAATTACGTCAAAATTTTATAATTGCGGTCATTTGCCGCCCTGGTTAATCATTTGTTTTTGTACATTCATTAGTTTATATTCTATCAGTTCGAATCAGAAATGTTACAAGTGTCGACTGCATCATGTTTATAATTTTATGCATATAGAGGTATGAATGAGAAGCACATTGAAACGTATGTCTTCTAGGTTTACGCACAACGTTTAGAATGAGTGCATAGCCCAGTGAGCCAGTTAAACATTGCAATCTGTCATTTTGTGCTTTCATCTTTTTTTGTATTAGTTTTTAGGTGGTAATTTGACTTCGGCGTGTTGATTTAGTTCATACTGTAATACTACAATGACGTAACGGTAAACATTCAAGATTTAAACATATAATAAATACAATAAATGTTTGAGATGAGAACCATAGGCAACCAAATATACAGACTGGTACCGGTAAACAAATAATTTCATCAGTAATTTTAAAAGTGGGAAGTCTTACTTTATTGAATTAAAATACCTTCAATAGCTCTCAAAAGAACAGATTTTTAAAACATCCAAAACAACAAAACAAAAAAGCAACGACGAACAAAAAATATGTAATGTATAATGATAGGGGAACTTATTTTACTGTAAACTTAAATTTATAATTTCACGTCTTTATTTTGACCTTGATCTCAAACATTTACGAACACATGTTGCGTTTCTTGTTATAGATCGTCTCAACCGTATGCAATATGGAATGTAATAGCAACTGTGCCTGTCTTACTATCTTTACTTACTTGTCATTAAAGCTATCCTTCCTTCCGGTTGCTATGTTGCAACGTATTTACTATTTACATATGCCGGTGTCGGCAACAGTATGTGTGCATCTAAAATCACACTATTACTCGTGGATTGCTGTCAATCGTCAGTTTGACTATATTTTTAGTTAAATTTTTCGTTAATTTGTTGATTTTGTAGTACAAATCATTCTTTAAAGAATGCTTCTTTCTATGTTGAACGTGCACAAAGTAAAATTCTTTTTTATTATACCTTGTTTTTTATTAAGAAGACCTAATTTAAAATAGCCCGCGAAAATAGAGGCTTACGATTGGTTTATTGCCGGTTAGGTTTACACTGCCCAAATATGCTAGATTTTAACGACGCCATATTATAAGCACAGCTGATTTCGTTAAATATTTTTCTATTATCTTTTTGTGTTTCTACTACGATTAAACAAGAAAATCAGATTTTTTAAAACTATTTGATGGTAAAAATGGATCCACAGCCTAGTACTAGTGGATTATCAATATCAATAAAGAAAACACAGACAACACTGCAAATTGCAAACACTTTAGGTAACATACATAAATAGTTATAAATATGTATATTTATATTTAACAATATTAATAGGTATTTTGAAGTCAAGTGTTTCCATATTCTTGGTGAATATAAAGGTAAAGGACTAAGTTTACCATCATTAAAACGAGGTGGAAAAAAGGCGATGCTACCTACATTTGACGACACTATTAAATTCATGATAATTGCCGGAGAATTTCCTACGTTAAACAAAATCTTAAAGAAAATAAGGGAAGATCAAAATATTCCTCCAATGAGTCATTCAACGTTGTATAAATTAATGAAAATGCTGAATTTTAAGTAAGTTTGGGTACTACTTGTTTAAGAGTTTGATATAATACAGAGTATGCATTTACAGATATTTGAAACGTAATCACAAAAGTTTACTGCTTGAACGTGATGACATTGTTGTGTGGAGACGAAGATATTTTATCTTTGATATCAAAATATAGACATGAACAAGGTCCAATCTATTATTTAGACGAAACATTGCCGAATGTAGGCACAAGTGCGTGTAGATGTTAATGTTACAACACGCAGACAGGTATTTACAGATGGTGCACTGGTCTCAAATATCCTACTGGTAAAGGAAGGCGTTTGATTATTTTACATATTGGTTACAGTTTTGTTGACGATGGGTTACTACTATTTGAAGGAAGAAAAACAGTCACTTACCACGATGAAATGGATGCACATGTTTTTGAGGAGTGGTTCAATAATATTTTAAAGAAATTGCCTGACAATAGTGTTATTGTAATGAATAATGCATCTTACCGTACCAGAAAAAGGAAAAAAAACCAACAACTTTAACACAAAAAGCAGAAATGCAAGAATAGTTGCTTCAAAAACAAATACCGTTTGATCCCTACATGGTGTGATTAGAATTAGGAATATTACAATGTATACGCTGTAGCTGCAAAAAATAAAAGCTTCAAAGTAGCCGAAGTGTTAACCGCAATTGCAAATGTAACCTTGGAAACATAGACAAAATGTGTAGAACATGTAATGAAAGAAGAAGGCAAAATGTGCAAGTTAGATGGATTCCTAATAGATGATGTAGTGGAGTCGTTTATTATTTCGGTTGGAAATGGTGACACCAGTGACAGTGATGTTAGTATCGACAGTGATAGTGCTTCTGCCGAAGAAGTGCAGAATTATGTATTTAAAATATAATATCATTATTGTTAAATTAAGTCACACCAGTTTTTGTCGATACATAGCTTCTTCTTATCGTAATTTATAATAGTATGTAACATTAATTTAAAAATTCTAAAATACAAATTTTATGTTAAGATATTTGATGTAGTACCAATATAATGCAAATAATAAAATGCGTATTAACATTAATGTGCACTTATTTTTTTATAAATGTGTTGTGTGAAATTTATTTGAATATCCAAGTGTAAATAACTCATTTGACCCTAATACTTCATTTAAATTTACCGCCAAAAAAGCTGTCAACTTAATTTGCCTAATGTGAAGCGGATTTTATCATTTGGTCTTCTTAATAAAAAACAAGGTATAGTGTAATTGTGATAACCTATATATTTAATGACAGGTTTCACGGTATTTATGGAGCCTATACGGAGAAAACGATACAAGAGAAAAATGTAGACTTAAGGAAGAATATATGATTGCAAATGTTTTCAATTATTTCAATAAATCTATGCATATGAATGCTGCTGTTCAAAAATCAAGTAAAGTTTTATGCTGGGCGGATTACTCGACTGACTACTACTATAAATTTGTATAATTTCAGCTATTTTTGAAACTGTTATTTTTTAAGGATTATATCGTTTTTTAATTTAATAAATTGTATTATAGCCCCATAAATAAACCTTTCAGAATATAAATAACATTAATAATGAGTAAAAATTAATAAAATTATGCGTTTTCTCACTGATTCTTAAATAAATAATTATATGTACGTGCAAAATATTTTCGATTGTAAACATGCGTTGAAAAATATCTGGTGTGTGATTTTTATAATGCATTTTAAAGTACAAGTCGACTTTTTACTAAGAACTTCGCTTTTACTCGACTACACTGAATCATAGAAACAAATAGTTCTAGTACTCGCGTCCCAACTCCGGTTAAAATTAGTAGTCATGAAATGTAAATAAAGAATATCAAATAATTAACCGGAAATAACAAAGTACAGCTGATTGGACGATTTGGCAACCGTATATCGACTTCTCATAAGACGTGTGCTGCATACGGAGGTTGAAGCGATCTATAGATACAGTGGCGGCGCTAGCGCCTTTGGCGCCCCCCTGCAAATGTCTAGCATTAACTAAAATGTTGATAAGATTTCGGTATCCGACCTTGCTGCAGCGCCCTTTACATGATGCGCCCCCCTGCGCCTCTTACCTCGCTTACCGCCTTGCGCCGCCCCTGTATAGATATATAGCAAATACTCCCGTTGACGTATGTCTCTAATTTGACATATGTCAACTTATCTGTCAAGCGGAATTTAAATACTACATACTACTGAGCGTAATTACAGATGGCTGAGTAGAAATTGTTTAATTTCTAGAAGTAAACTAGCGTTTATGTTAATATTATATGTAGGTACTTTAGAAAACTAATTGGTAATGTATCGACTGGTTACTCACATACATATTTTAGCAAAATTTTTTAACGGTTAAATTCCGCATGAGATCTCTTTCGGGGTGTGTTTGAAATGTCAACTAATAGTTTACTAACACTGTTTATTTATTTAAACAATTAACAATAAAAAACTAACTTTGACATTTGATCGCTACAACACTACTATGTATAGTTCGTACTGCTCACTTTTCCTCCCTAGGCGGCCCAAGCATCGTTACTATTTTAATTAAGTCTTCTTGAAATTATGGAGGAATCGTTTTTCTTTGTATTTCGCACGCATTATGGAATAAATGAAACAGCTCAAGTAACTGTACACCAACCTTTCGAAGTCGACCGAACTGAATATAGTAGTTATCCGAGGAATCTACTATAGTGAGGAATCTACCTCTAATAGGGACAGTCACCCAAAAGAAGTTGTACAACGATTTACATATAATCGCTATGTAAATCGTTCTACAACTTCTTTTGCGTGACTGTACCAAAACCTTATGTTAACACTCATTAAATTTCATTTTACATCATCGTCCATAATATAGCATTCATTTGGTTTGAGATACAAAAGCTTTAATAATTAGATCATAGCTAAAATGTTGATTTAACAGCATTTCCTGAATATCCCTATACTTACATCTAATTAGCCACTAATCAACAATTTATCACAATTGCTACACATTGATATTACGTTTACGCCAGATTAGGTCATTGAACTCTACATACTACTCGTATAACTTGAACGGCATTCTGGATGCTAAGTGAAACCAGATCAAAAGTATGCAACCCATCATAGTTAGGGATTACCATATCTTTCTAACAAATTGTGTGAGCGTTATTGATCACACAAATAAATAAAATAAAAGAATAGATTATTTGATTATATAATATTTGGTTAAAGAACTATGACAGGTTGCATACTTTTAATATGACTTCACGTACTTAGCAATTGAATTCAGGTCCTGTTATACGAATGGTACCTATAGGAAAGCTATAGGTATAGACTTCAATGTCTGAGTTAAGAATTAGTATAACAGTTCATGTCACTAACATTTTCTATTTTGTTTAAATATTTAATAAATTTTAGATTACGTTTCGTGTTTTAATTTTACTACAATCATTACAGGGGAAAAAATATTATCAAACCTTTTCCAAACACGTTTGTATACTGACAATTTACCAGCATATTATGCCTCTCTAACAGCTGCGTCCTAAATTTACAAATCTCATTTTTCGCAGCAAATTTCGCACAAGAAACAGACAAATCTACACGTTTCAACCGTTTTACGATGTCATTTACGCCAACATTTGCTAGAATAGATCGTCGAAATGAAAGTAACCCTACCGTTGACGGCTGCTAAAAATTCTAATATAAACTGGTGCCCTCGTTGTCGGCGAAATTGGGGTAATGTTATAAGGGTTCTCGAATACCACTGATGTAATTTACGTAGTCAAAACCTACGAAAATTCGCATTATTCGGAGCGTAATCTAATTTTGATTCATAAGCTAGAAGAATTGTAATAGTAACCATAACTTATAAGATAAATATTTATAAAATTGAAATACAGATTACCAATGGAATTATCGCTGCATAGGATTTCCAACATAAATTTCCTTTTTTAGAAATGAGCTACACTAAAGAAATTTTAATGGAAATTTCGATTTAATCACATTATCGAAATTCGGAAGAAGCTGAGAGCCATCCAACTGTACCCCTAATGAATTATTACACATCATGTATTTTTCGGTCAAAGGGAACTATGCGCCCGGCATACTATCGACAATAATTAGGGCTAATACGTAATCTAATTTGCAACTTTGTGCGCGCTTGAATTTTCGAATTACTGTGCGGCAGCGACAGTGTTATTAGTCTCCGACTTGCAACAGTATAAAATTCAATTACTGCGTGCCTGACCTTAATTACACAAAACATTAAGTCATGTACCGCCATGTTAAGTACTTTGCTTACTACACACTACACATTCTATCTTGATACAAGAATCTCATTTAGTATGGGCAACATTACACAAGAAATGCGGACAGATTTGGATCGTTGGTCTTTTACTAGAGGTATTATTAATGACCTAACTATAAATTTTAGTAAAGTTTGTGTCTAGTTTAACTGAAAATGTTTGATTTTATACTTAACGGCGCATTTTAATTTAATTCTTTTAAAGCTGTAATTGCGTAGATGAGAAACTAGAGAAATACAGATCTTGTTAAGATATTAAAGCTTGCTATTATTATTTATCACAATCGTGTTGGAAATTACCAGATTGCAACTCATTACCGTGCAATTATTCAGAAGAACGATTTAACATTTTTCGCATTTAATGCTTCTTTGACTAAACTCAACCCTTGCACGAAGTGGCAAATAAGACATTCTAATGACGATTCGAATTGTCATTGTTACAATTTCACAAAAGCAGACTTAAGCCTCTGAAGCATCTGAATTCACTAAATACACCGAGAATCGAACATGTTTGAGTACCACTTAAACTTGCGAAACAAATTTAGGAGACACAATCCGAAACATTTTATTTGGCATGTGTTTAATTTAGAACTGCTTCCTGAAGGTACTAGATTTTCAGTAAAAAAGGATGTATTTAATTTTTGCTGTTATATCACAATTTGATTCTCCTTGTCGTTTCACTTTAATATAATGAGGCAGTCTCGTATTCACTTCCACCCATCAACTAAACTAGAGCGTATTCCGTTCGCCGTGCTTAAATAAAACGTTCAAATAAATGAAGGGAATTCCCGCGACAGCAAGAACGGAAAACAATTTATCTTCCAAGTATTGTAGAACAGCAGCATCACCGTTCGTGCAGTACACGTGAGAAAATCGAACATGAGAAGGAAGAAAACACATTAGAGCGGTAGAAATTTTGTCTACCTTGTGGAGATATAGAAAACAAGGGATATAATGAATGAGCTACAGTTCAGGAGTTGAGTTCTAACCCAGAATATTTACTTGATTCTCGGAATTACTTGATTAAATACACGCTTTATATACATACATACATTCTAGAACAAGTGGGAGTTAGATACAATAAAATATTTTGCAGATGAGCACTCTCGAAAATGTAGATATACATATATACATGCATGCATATGTGTGTGTAGTTTGTCTACGGGTAAGTAATACAAGTAATACAATTTGTTATATATAAAAATGAAGTACAAAACAAAAATCTGCCCTTCGAAGGAAAATAGTTTTATTTTTATAGGTTGGACAGCTTTATTTTTACCCCTTCCACTGCTGTCATATTTAGTTTTTACTGCCATTGTTGTATCTACGTTTTTGCTAGTGATTCTATCAGCCTCTACATCTGTTTCTTTAATCTGTTGTCTGTAACTATTGTACAAGTTGTCTTTTTCAAGACAATTCCTTTAACATTACAACTAGATCCATTTATTGTATTCACTGCTCTCGTGCTCAACAGCTACGTATATAGTGAGTATAAAATTTTTGACAATAAAATTTTAGCTTTAGTTTATGCTTTGTTAATACTTTTGATTTTCTACTCTCCTATACCGATCCAAAAGTGACAGACTACAGCAGAAAACATTGAATATCAAAGATGCAAGTTTTAAAGTTGCTAGACTTAGCAAATTCGATGTAACCCTTCCTGAACATTACAGATCAATTAAAGTCCGCTTATCTTTTGAGTCGTCTGTTCACACGATCCTTCGCAGCAGTTGTAAATTTTCCAAATTCTAAATTTTCCAAATTGTCCATATACCGTGATCGGACTCCACTGCAACTACATATTCATAAAAATGCTGAAGCTGAGCTCAGTGCCTGTATTTCTAAAGGTGAAACAAACTTGAAAATTATATACTGCGTAAGTTTTTTTATCTTGAGACAATGGAATATCTCTAAAACACTGCATCAAATCAACAAAAGATCTTAATAAGATTTTTTATAATGTAGGTTGTGCCAAACTCGATCTCTTTCAGGCCAAGTTCTATTCTTAAATAATGTGCTGGACTACCATCATTTTGGAACCGCCTTGTTGGTCGTACGTCCAAAGGAAGGTCTTCAAGTAACACTGGAAGTTCGTTGCTGCAGAAATTTTTAATATTTTTCACCATTTGAGTTTCCATCGATAAAATATGAATCAACAAGCGTCTTGTATTCGCCGAAGCGACTATTGACAAAATCTCACTCAATTTTGGAAAATGATCGCCATGAAGTTCTTGATGTATGTAAACTCTAAATGTATGATACTTCCTATGCTTCAATATTCGGCTAACAGTGGAAAGAGAAATTCTTGATCCGTGAGTTATTTCTCGAGTACTAATGTGCGAATTGTCAAGCAATTGTTTTTCGGCGATTACTTTTGCTTGTTGTACAGTTCCTTCGCTAGAAAATTCTTGAACGACTCGGTAAAAAAAAGCCCCCGATCGCACTTTGTCGGAAAAAACGTTGTGAGTAAAGATTAACAGCATCATCGATATTTCTACCACTTTCTCCATGAATCGAAATCATTTCAATTCTCTCTTGTAATGTTATAGCCTCAATTACTGTTCAAGTATTCAACACTAACTAATTTGTATTGGATTATAAATTAATAATCTAAATGGGAATCGGACAAGGTGTACGTATTCACAGCTTGACAAGTACTGAATAAAGTACTTACGGTTTTGTATCGTTGAATAGCATTCCAATTGCGAATAAATAAATGTATCGAAGTGGATGGACACATTTTGGAACACATTTTCTGAACTGTACCCATTTAAGATTTTAAAATTGTCCCACTATGGGGGGGGATAAGGGATCAAGTTCGGCACCATTCAGTGGGCCCCCTACATTATAACAAACCTTATTAAGATCTTTTTTTTGATTTGATGCAATGTTTTGGAGATATTCCGACAACTTCCTTTTTGTCTATTCTTTAAACTAAGTAGCTCTGAACGCATTTCCTTTGCACTTAATGTTTACTAATAAAATTAGTAAAACTCCTACTTTCTTCACTGCTGCATTTGAGTCATTCCATGATATCATTCAGTAGTATTGCTGAAAGTTGGCTTGGTGGTACAGTTACTAATTCTGAATTAGTGCAGTAAGATCTGATAGTAGGAAATTTTCTATTGTTAACCGCTCTGCGGGTGGTGATGTTGTTGCGTTATCAAACAGTATCTCCTATGAAGTGATTGACACTGCTTCGTTGGTTGCATTAATTGATATTATTATTTGTGAATCTGTGAAGCTATTTTGATGAACATATCAGCTCTTCTAATTGATGATTTTATTTACCACAATTTGCAACACATCCGCTGTACTGCTCCAAATGCGCCACTTTAAACTTCAAGTAAACTCAGTATGAAACTCTAATAATCGACTTCTGGACTTCTCTCATCGAACTTGTCTGACGTCATTTCTATTCTTGAGTTTTAGGTGTATTTTTACCAAGTTTTTGATATGTAACTTTTTAGCAGCTTTAAGCTATTAAATATTTGTAAGGTTTTGTTGTAGAGCATGAAATTTTCTAGAAAAAAACGAGAGTCTTATTTTATGAGCATGTTATAGTCTTCAATTTATACTATTTACAAAGGTGTTACCCTGTATAGGACACTATAGGAGTATATGAGAAAATTCATTTAGATACTAGAAATATATTTCTTAAGGCAGTGCGCACCTTTGAATCGATTATCTACATTCCTATCAAAGGCTTGTATAACGTTGTTTGGTGTTCGCTACACAAACGCTATAACGTGATGTACGGCGAGAGCCTCACAGATCTGAAACTTGCTTTGATCGCAATGGTGTCAATTACATTTGAATTTTCACGTGCATAATAAGGGTTGTTTCCAATTTATCAGTGACAGTATACATTCTTGCTACGTTTACTACAACATTTGTAAATCGCAGGTAGTTGTTCTTCTTTCTGATTTATTTCAGATTTAGACTTTCTAAGACACTAATTTTTTAGCTATAACAACATTTTAGTTAATTCTAATAAATTTAAATAGTATGGATATTCAATATATTTAGCATCACCGGAAATCAAAGCCAACCAAATTTAAGCTCTTAATTCATCACGATATCTAGATCGCAGTAAATATTTGCACCTTTCTTGTCTCATATTACAGCAGCGGAAGACGAACAATAAGTAATACATAATACGTACTGAATAATGAAATTATATGGAGTAGATGAATGAGTTGATAGCGTGTGCGGTGATGTCGATGGAGCAGAGGGTGAGGAGAACGATGGAGAAAGACAATGTGATACGGTGGTTGGAAGGGAGGGAGGGAGACGACGACGGTAAAGACGGACGCAGATGAGGTTGAGAGATTAATGAACGGTCCCAACATCACACTATAATCTCGCCCTGCCACTTAATGGACTCACCTCAGCCACCGCTGTTTAATTACGGGGGCTATGGCGTTTCCGACGTTCGACAAAATCGTTAGTCATCCGCACCTTATGAAAACTCTTCTAGCCTACCCTATCTGTAGTATAAATGCAAAAATACATCACCGTTCAAAAGTACTGGCTTGAAAAATTCAAGACATTTGTCCAGATTTAAAACTCTAGTTTAATAGAAGGAATAAAGTTTGACCATTCGATCTAAGGTCCTTGTTTAAATCTATGTGAATGACTACCAGTCGTTATTCTATTTTCTATTACTATGCATTTTATAGCAAATGGTTCAAACCATACCAGTACATCACTTGATAGTTTTAAGCTTATTATAGCACATAGTCAAGATGGGTATAGTGTCATGGAGTATAGTAAAATACATTACAGCACGAGACTTTACCCTTTCCAATTGTGTAGCGCTTCTTTTCGGTGTTTTTTGCTTTTTACGGGTCTGTAAGTTGTTCCTTTTCTTGGCATTTGTTTAGATTTCCAATTGATGTTTGTAATTTCTTTGCCAAATCTAGCGTTGACACAGATCGATTTTTTCGAAATGCGGCAGCAATCTTCTTATCCAGGTTTGGGTTGATACATCCTCTTTTCCGCCTTCTTCCTAGCAGATCTCCCAAAGTATTGTGTTCTACAATTTTGTAATTAGCGCCATCTTTTGATACATTGCACCGTTTTGCAATTTCTCGTAGCGAAATGTCTTTTCTGTACAATAAATTTTAATAATTGATGCACCTACTGTAGCACTAATCTGCGCATGCTCTTAAGTGCGTAATGCTTTCATACAAACTGAGGTGTTCCATAACAAATGTCAAACACCTATGATGATAAAAATTGTGCTTACGTTTACGTTGTGGACGCATTTGCGCGTGGCTACTTTATTTCGTGAACAGTTCTTATATGTTCTAGCTGACAAATAATGTTTTCTTCGAGTCTTGTCGCATAACTATTCAGAATAGTTACGCAAGACCCGAAGAAAACATATCTACTATGGATTACGGTCGTGAAAGCCTACACTCATCAATTTTATATACTTTGTTCTAAAACAAATTTTTGGTTATTTAAATTTTCCTTTAATCCGGTATATTGCTAGGGACAGAAGGAAAAATGCGACACGCATTGATACGTTTTCCGAAAATATAAAAGGAAAAAAGCCAGCCTCAAAGAAACTTCAAGGTATAATCACTTAGGATATCAGCATGCCACTGTGAAACAAAATCTATTTTCTGGAAATTTGTGAAATTCTAAATTTTATAGTCATCTACTATAAGTATATAAATTAAAAAGAAAGGTTAGCAACTTATAGCAATTTGGATTTTTTATTCATTTTATTGATACATATTTTATTTTTAAAATAAACACACAGGTTACGTTCATAGTGCAGGGACAAAACGAGAGACTAGGGAAGCGGAAAGCGACGAAAACAAAAATTGGACTTGTTTCGCAGCTCAACTCGACTCACGCACTATGAACTCTGATTCAGAGGTATTGTTTCTTTCGCTACTCTAGTCTCGTAACTAGTGTCTCGTTTCGTAGCTCCACTATGAACGTAACCTAAGTATCTTCTCTAGAGAATATTTATTTCTAATTCATATATTTTATTTCCCAGCAGTTTTATTGAACAAGCACGTTATTTACCAAGAATTCTAACCTCTAAATGCTGAAGATTGAACCCAACTGGAGATTCATGTTCAAAATTAGTACATGACTTTGATAACTATGCACCGTATTCAATCATAAGATTTTCCTCTTGATGAAATAATTACTTCGGCACATTTACCGTATCATATAAGAAAACAAATATATTTTGCTATTGCACAGACATGATTGTCATTGGGGTTGCCAGAAATACCAGATTAAAAGTTAATGGGAGAAAGGCCTTTCAGTAAGAGTGGATTCGGTATACAGCCGGCTTCAAACCGAAATATGGCATAGGATATAAATGTGGAAAAAAGCCAGGAAAGACCATTTCAATAACCTATGGCATTGGCAGGCAGCGGACGATCTGGCCGGACAAGATTCGTCAAGACCATTCGTTGAGACTGGCGCTTCCTTTGGCACCACTAAATCGCAAATCAAAAAGTCCATCAACGAATGGATGCATAACAAGTCCAAGGAATGAGGACAAAGATTACCAGGCCAAAGACAGGCAAAAGAGTTCCTAAAGGAACAGAGGTCTAAATTTACTAGACTTGCTGAGTAAAGACAGTACACAAGACAGTAGGATATGCGTAACATAGGCCTAGTGGAGGATGCTATCTGCAGATTCTGTAAGGTGGAGGAAAGAACGCCAGTTAAAGTTCTAGTACTGGGTTTAAAGAACCCCACAACGCATAGCTACATTAAGGAGTCGCTCTCAAAAACGACAACCTCATAAAGAAGGCAAAGTTAGAGGGCGTCTTCTAGGATGAAGGGGGTTCACGATCGAAAGCTGGAGATGAGAAAGGTTTGTATGGCTACCCAAATCTTATTCTAATCTAATCTAATAATTGTAATTACTTGCAGTATGATCTCAGCGCTATAGATGTTATTCTAAGTGATATAGAGATAATCTCTAATTAATTCTAAATATTTAAAATGTATCCGTTACTACAAACCTATTAATAACTGAAAACTTTGAGAACGTGAAACACAGACAGTGTTATATGGCGAGCTGTCATTTATGAATGTGCCATGTCCGCTACCGCCGAGCCCACTACACTGCTCCCATAAATACGAATATAAATATTACAGTAAGCGACGTTTGCTTTAATCTAATCGAAATTCGAATTAAAGATGGCTGATTCAAGTCATTCTCAATTGCTCCATTTCAAAATATATCCTTAGCATATACAAGATGGAAATACATCAACGATACGAAAACCAATTTCCACTTTCATTCACGCAAATACAATGGAGTGGATTCCTCGAAAATAATAATAATAAAAAAGGTACTGAGTTCGCAGCGGTAGCAGCATGAGCGCGTCGAACGCAGCAGCCGCCTCGACGAAAACCAATATTCCATTTAAATGAAATTACCGGGCGACAAGACGTTCGAACAGCTGCAAACATTCTAATTCAATATAACGTAAATTCTGAGTTTTATATTTTGAAGGCAATTTACTGAGGCGATAAATCCGAGATAAAGAAATTCAATCACCCCCGAATAAAGAATCTGCAAATCTGCCAGAACATCTTTTAAACCGGATCTCGGGGAACTTCAATTTCGCAGACCTACATGTAAATCTCCGATTCGTCACCTGTTGTTGAACCAGCCAACTTCGTGCCGCAACGCACACCGGCTGCTAACCCTTATCTTTAACTCTTCAGTTCACTTTGTGGAGAATTATTGCCGACAAAATAACCTGGAAGTCGGTACTTCCTTTCCGCGGCGACATTTTTATAGAGATATACGCACTGGTGATTGTAAAAATTACGAAAAGAAACGTCAATCGGGGTCTTGGGCTATTCTCAATCATTTTCAGCTGTTACCTCATACTTTTCTGTATACATCAGGGTTGTCCAGTTTGACTGCTTTTTACCACGTAGTGTTTTTTAATTAAATCTTAACACCACAAAATATGTTTTTATAAAAAAACTCGTAAAATATTTGAATTTTAAATTCAATCCGCAAAGAACTTCTAGTACATATGTAGATTGTTTACGTATTTACAATTTGAATTCTCTTAGCCAAAGAAGGTCAGTTTCAGAATTTATATTTTTCTATAAAATCGTTAATAATCACGTGAACAGCATGTATTGTGTTCAAAATCTTGATTTCAACGTAAGCGGAAGAGTAACGCGCTTGGGTTCTACTTTCCGTTTGGCCTATTGTTATTATAGCATGTATGAACTCGCCCATTTACAGAATTTGTAAAAATTATGTGAACAATTTCTCCTCCATAGATATTTTCTGTATTGGTTTCTTGTCAGCTGTGAAGTTAGCTAAATGTATAGTTACGAACGTACCATAGTGCTTAAGTTATGTTATTGATTTTTGTGCATTTACTTTTGTAATTTTATTTTCAAAAGTTTCGTACCCTGTGTACTGGTTCGCCTGTTTCTCTCTCAGGATAATTTTGTTTTTGATTATGTATTGTGTTACACTGCCATTAGGATCTAGTATCCTGTTGTGTAACCTTTTCTGTTTGTTAAATAAATAAATAAATAAATAAAATACTAATTTATAATCTACCCCACTAGTTGGATTTATTCGAAAGTTCCAATGTTAAAGATGGCATGGATCGAGGGCATTTCTAATTTTTGTATAATATTTATATCGAATATCAATCCCATTTACTGTAAGAAAATATTTAAAAGGGAACTGTCTTGAGTACCTATCTGACTGATGTTACAATTCTGGCTATGTAGTTTAGGGGTGTGCAAATATATTTTTTGTACTCGCTTATCAAAACATTCATTTCACGATTCGATTTGCGTGCGTGAAAAGCAACTTTAAGCACTAGTGCGTGAAGTAAAGTTGGTACTGACTGTAACTTTATTAATTTAATGACACTTTAAAAATAATAACGATATAAATATGTATGATTTACTAAAGAAATTTGCTCGTTAAAAAAAATGTTGTACCTACCACGTGTTCGATCACAATTTCCAGCATTCGTGCTAATAAAGCACTAGCGGTGCTGCGCTTGCTCGTGCTTTAAATTCGTGCTCATGCTGGAAATTTTGTTTTCGCACACTAGGTAGGTAAATAACTATAATGGTCTAATGGTGCAGTTCTGCTGCTACAAACTGTTAGGTACTTAATCGTGGGAAAAAATAGATCTCACTGTTTGGTATATTTGACTACAGAAACGTGATACCACCTTCTCCTACTTCTTGATATAATTCTTTATTATAACTTTTTATTGATACTGTAACACACATAAGTATTCGTCCACTAGCATCTGGCTGGTGACTAGTAGTAGTGTATGAACAACTTCACGACCGGTAATGCAGGAGTTTATTTTATTTACAAAAATCTCGTCATCGTTGTCTATTTTCTGCGAAGTCATCCTCCGTCATTCTTCTTTGAAACATTTCCTTAAATCTTTTATCTGTTTTTAGCAATAATCCCAGGAAGCCGCTTCAAATATCAGACTCAAAAAAGTGCCATGACCAAAGGCATTACCGCCTTTGCAGTGTCTGTATTTGGGTTCAGTTTCGGCCTGGTTAAATGGACAAAAGTCGGCCTTGACAACGTCAACAGAGATGTCGGAGTACAATTCACTAAACATACGACACATCACTCAAGGAACAGTGTCGGAAGGTTCTATGCCCCAATATCCAAGCGCGGAAGAGGAATGACAGACCTCAGGTGACTCCACTACAGGGTACTGGATAGTTTAAAAAACATTTCAAAATAACAGAAACAGAGTAATAAAAACTCTGGAAGCAGCTAGAAGGGAATTTTTTAAAATTTCGGAAACATAAATTGGTCGTGCTTCTATATTTATTCAGAAACATCCTGCCCAAAGTAATCCAACTTCATCATCCAACTTCGGCCACTCATATATGTTTTTTAATATGTTTTCTAACCTGGAAATTATTTGTGATTGTCGTTACATAAACTACTTCAAACTACTACTATCTTAAACTTGCAAAGAGATTTGTATATACAGGGTGCATTTAAGGGATGATAGCTACAACGATTTAGAAACAAAAACATATAATACACCTTGGGTCTATCTGTAAGCATAAACGAGAAAAAAATTATTTCTCATGTCACAAACTTTAGCGGCAGCCGATCAGTGCAGGATTTACCCGACGCACAGTGGGGTATTTTGCCGATCTAGCTGGCCAAAAGTATAGCGGCTGTTTAACGCATCGGAACATACTGAGAAATTAATAAAATTGCATACTAAGTAACACGAAAAGTATTTTTTGATAAAAAAGTCAAGTACTTCATAGTCAACAAAATATAATCTAGTCAACAATAATAAAGAAATATTCCCATTAGCCTACTAATTACTTAGATTGTCGTCAACAAGAATAAGAATTTTAAAATCAATCAGAATACAGTTCTTCAACTGAAGATGCCTCGCCCTTGCTCGAAATCTGCTTACCGTCATATTTGCCACAGTCAACCTCCTTTTAAATTCAGATTTTAGGTATGACAGTTTCTGCTTTATTTCATTGATTTCGTTCTCTTCATAATCATCATAGCTTACAAGGTAATTTTCAAGAAATTGTAATTTTTTGTTTATATCTGGCAAATCCTGCTCTTGCATTACGTTAAATAACTCTTCACGAGTTAGTACTTTCCCTCCTGAAGCTCCTTAAACAAAATAATTAACAAATAAATAACAAGGAGAAAAATTGGAGTAAGAATCCTATTCTTAACTCGGGAGAAGTCGCTAGCAGAAGTGATATATAGGAAATCGCATGTAAACGATATGCGTTCTCCCGGGCTAAAAGGAGTATATTTCAAAAAGGGGCGGCTAATCTTTACACTACAACTTAGCGGAGAGCGTATATTCCAAAAAGCTTAATCTTTTCAGAAATTAAAAAAAAATTATAAGAAAATTCTCCTATTTCGAAATACATTTTATCAAAATGTGAAAGACAATTTCGAAAATCTAGAACCATGAAATATGAACATACACTTACCTGCTTCAGTAGGATCCATTAGTATATAAAAATGTTCACCGCAAGCACTATTTACCACTAAACAAACACTAGAAATAATTCACGATCAATCATAAAATTTGCAGAGCAATCGGGTTAATTCGGAAGGCTCGTGAGCTTAAGTACACGCCAGGGAGAGTGGGGGAGAAGGTTAATTAAGTGTAGGTAGGTCTTATCAACCTCCCTACCTGCCTCAAAAATGCAAATTGTAAAATTTTTAAAATCGACTTTTGGCCAGCTAGATCGGGTAAATACCCCACTGTGCGACGATTACAGGCGTGTGTTCTTACAAATGGGCAACACATCGAGCCTTTCCTATAATACATTTTCTTCTCAAAAAGGTCCTTTTTAGGACTACCAATTTATCACAAAGAAAAGAAAAGAACTAAATTTTGTAGTAGCCTTTACGAAGGAGCTTAAAGCGCCCTAGCATAATTGCACTATTATTACATTGTTTTCATTTAATGCGACTTTCCCTCGGCTTAAATTTTCATTTACCTGCTCATTTAGCTGCTATTAAACACGACCTTTTCACTCTAACTTCAATAACATCGATTTTATTGTCATAACATTATTTAAAAAAACGCAAAAATACCTCTATTTTTAAAACGTATGGCCATTGACTTCGTACAATATGGTACGATACAATGGTCTAATGTAGTTAGGTGTGCAGGTCGTATAAACATATGTTGCTTCGCTCGCATCTGGATAGAGATGTGCTTCTATTGAATACGTGTACAGTATGGTGTAAGAGAAATGACACCACGCTTCAGTTTCAAACTACTAAATAATTCGTTTTCGTCGTTGTTTTCAGATATTTTCAACTCTAAATTTTTGATATAGTTTTTGGTTATTTAAGAAGAAATATGGATAAGTTCTCTTGTACAGTTTGACCAAATAAGGCTTTTTAAAAATAATTTTTTTCTCGTTTACGCTTACAGATAGACCCATGGTGTATTAAATGCTTTTGTTTCTAAATCGTTATAGCTATCATCCCTTAACTGCATGCTTTGTATATCATGGACACCCTGTATATATATATGTACATAGAAAAATTGAAAATAGACCAAGTCACCCCAGTTTACGGTACATGACTATCAGCACTACATCACTAATTGCACACTGGTCCAGAGCTAGAGCAATGATATGGGATGACCTAGGTAAAATCTGCAAAAAAAAATGTCAAGTGTATAATGATTGCTTGATGTTGGTGTGAACGATTGCTTTTCCTAAATTGCTGATTTGATGTTAATGAAAATTTTGTTTTGTTGTGATATTATGGACTTCGAATTTGAAACAATTAGAAATAAATTAAGCTAGGAATATACATATTTGGCCATAATTACTGAAGGACATTTAACTGTACATAATACCATCCTCTAACACTAAATTCTAAAATCTAAAAAATTCTTAATTTTTGTTCATTAAACTAAGATTAACTTCTACAAAGGTTTTCTAAAAAAACAGAAATTTGCTTTTATTGTACCTATTTGTATTTCCAAACTTGCCATTTCGCCACGTACGAGAATCTTCGCACGATCGTTCCAATTTGCAAACACTACAATTATTTTTCAACATATATGGTAAACGCTTTTGAGTGGAGATTTTTATTATCAACCTAATATTCACTTTATAGATCGTTTTTTTCCTACGAATCCCAACGGTCATTATTTTTGAGTTGATAGCTGGTTGCCAGCTAAACGGCCGCAGTAAATGGATAATTTGAATGCCATTGAATGCGGAATCGATACAGATACGACACGAGACCGATGGAAAAGAGTAGGCTTTATAAATAAACGAACGTTAATAACAATATAATTCACTGGTTTTATGTAAACCGTGATAGTCCTATTGTCTACCAGATACAGTAGTAATGCTTTATGAGTACCATAAACGTTTATACTTCCTTTTGATAATATCGCTAACATAATACAGATTATAATAGATAGGAAAGATACAACGGTAAAAACATGAAATCAGATAATTTTATTTGTTAATGTAGTATCGCTTTATGTAACATAACCGTATGTTAAAAAGGATATGAAAAAGTCGTTTCAAGAAAAGCAAGGTTGCAGACTTTATTTTATTAAAAATAACTTTTCAATACAGATTTAATGCACTCTGATCGTAGAAAATTTAATTTACCGGAAAGTTGCATACAATCACACGCAACGCGATCGCTTCAGGACACATTCCATTCAAATACGTCTAACCCGAAGTACGACGGATTCACGTGCGAACGGAAAACGTTAGCTCGTGCAATTCGTACAATTAAAACGAAATTTAAAACGTCGAAAACGTTAATTGAAACGAAGTACCACCGTTACAATAGAATAGAGAATCCGCTCTCCCGTTTCCAGTTATTCTGCCGTTGCAATAATCGTAAAAGTGTTCGTTCGTTCCATGAAAAGTTGCTAATTAACCGCAATCCTGTTACAACGTTAAACGTTTTAAAATTACGTGGTGCTAGACCAGGATGTACAACCGCGCAAAAAAGTCTTAGAATGTGCTTTAAGAGAAAATAAATGTTATTCCACTATGTTGGCCTCAATTTCCTTTTAGAAAAAAATCCGGTACGTGTTTTCAAATACGCAGATGGGTAAGCAGGCAGTATACTACATATTTAAAACGGTTGCTGCTGGTTTTTTGTGTTACTATCATCACAGCTAGTTTGTTCAAGTTGTAATCATTATCCTTCTGTAGAAATGCCGCATAGTTTGGAATATACTCTTCATATACTGTATGTAGATAGGTATGGTTCCTGGATTAAAAAAGGAACCACGGAATTTTTTTTGCTAAATGCACCCTTGCGTTTTGAAGATCCTACCACATAACATATATTTCTTAATAACAACGTAATTCTTCTAACAACGTTCAAATGAAGTTGTACCATGTGATATCTCTTGAACAACAAAATCCGACTTGCAGTTTGCAGAAACTTTTTTGCCAGTACTCGGTATTTCAAAGTATGGGTTGAGTACTATTTAGACCAACTATGGGCAACGTTTGACATGTTGCCGACCAAACTTTAGTGTCCAAATACGTTTGCGGCCCGCGTTTAAAAGTAGTGCATTTTAAAGTAGTGTTCATAATTTTTAGCGGTAGATATCAGACATGAAATAATACGGCAATGTTATTATAATGCAATTTATTAAAATAAGAATGACATGAAATGAAAAAAATAGGTACAACATTATAATTGAGTCGTGAAATTTGGCGAAGTCGAATAGTGACCACGAAATCAATGAGACACTTGAACTTGAATTTGGGAAACTAACCCATCGATGTTTGGATGAATTCCACTGATACAAAGACGTAATAGTTATTTACGAACCAAGTGTGTCAAAATATATTTCGCGAATAAGTGGCCAGTTTAATGAGCTTTATGGACACGAATCCATCCATATCTAAATACGCAGGACTCATAGCATATTTAAAACAGACAACGAAACAACTAGCCTAAAAAATCAGCAGTATTAAGCGAAGAACAAATTACTAAATTTATTATTGAAGCACCAAATTCTTTGTTGTATGCAAATTTAAGACCAGACAACCAAAAACGATTCTTTTTAACATATCGCAATGGCAAGTGTGTTTCTTTACCGGTTGGTCTTAATACAATTGGTACAATTCCAATGGGAATAGCTGAGTACCTTGAGCTTGATAGCGCTAGTAACTTCACTGGTCACTGTTTCCGAAGGAGTTCAGCGACATTGTTGGCAAACCAAGCAGCTTGCTTTCAATTAAAAGGCATGGTGGATGGAAATAATCTACGGTTGCAGAAGGATATGTCGAAAATTCTCTGCATAGTAGAATTCAATTGGCTAAAAATATGACCTCGTTAGAAATGGCGAGTCCTCCTGCAACTTGTTCGACATCTGAAATACAAGATATACGCAATAATACAATAAACATTACTCTACCTTCGCAATCGAGATCCATTGAAACAAACCAGTTAATCCCTGGGGTATCAATCTCTGGTTGTGAAAATCGCCCGATCAAAATTTTTAATAATTGTTCTGTTTCAATTTCTGAAAAGAATGAATGAATGTAATTTATACAATATTTGCTGCTGTTCTGACATTGAATTACATACCTTCCAAATATAACAATTTCTGTTTCATGTCGTTTTATTATTTCCACAGAAAAACAATGAGCTGATCAGCATATTATTAGGGTTAGGGATTTATGATTTTATAAAGTCACTAAATTAATCAAGTTACAGTTAGTACCAACTGTACTTCACGCACTAGTGCTTAAAATGGCTTTTTACGCACGCAAATCGAATCGTGAAATGACATGTTTTGATAAGCGAGTACAAAAAGAATTTTCCAAATTATCAATGTTTTGATTTATTAACGTTCATCATTGAAAAGAACTGTTCGCATTTATAAGTACTGCGAAACGCACAATCAATCTTCTTGTGAATTTTGTAATCTCCAGATTATGGTCTTCTTCGAGGTATTTTTTGTAGAAATCGCACAACTCTGCGTCTTCAAATTTAGATTTTAGGAGTGAGTTTTCTTGAAGCTCGATCAACTTCATTTGCAAGTGTATTGGAACATTTGGTACATTACTTTCTGTTGGAGTATCAAATAAGTTGAAACTGTCTTTCATGTTTTTAAAACCGCTAAATCTGTTCGAACACTGCTCCGACAGTAACTTGAGTTCTTCAGCATATTGAGCATAAGTAGTATTTTCATACACACAGAGGGTGGTAAAATGGTAACTGTTACTATCAGACAGCATCTGTGCATCCCACAAGCGGATTTTGTTCTGAAACGCTTTCAAACGGATGTACAAATCATTTGCTAACTGTCCTTGTTTTTGAAGTTTCAAATTTAAATCATTCAAATGGCCTGTAAGGTCGACCAGAAATGCTAAGTCACATATATATTTTGGGTCACTCAATTCAGATAGTGGTTTATCTTTTATTTGCATAAAATCTGCTACCTCATTTCTAAGCTCGTAAAACCGTTTCAACATTTTCCCTTTGCTTAGCCATCTGACATCACAATAATATGTTACGTCGTCATATTCGGCTGATATTTCATCCAAAAACGCCTTGAACAGACGATGGTTAAGCCCTCGCGATCGAATAAAATTGATGATTTTTTACTACCCCATTCATAACATTCTGGAGTCGAATGGACTTAGAACACTAGTTCTGTTAGTGGATAATGAAATCATCTTTTTGCAAATTTAATTCAGTTGCTTTTTCAAACAAAGTTCCGATGGAACCTTTATGTAAGCCGACCATAGAAGGTGCACCCCCTGTGCATACACCAACTAGTTTTGATCATGGCAAGCCAAAACTTGTGAATACCTTTTCAAATTCATTAAAAATCACCTCTCCTGTGCGGCTGTAAAGCAAGCAATTCCCCAGTAGCAGTGAACTCTTTATCACCACCTCGAATAAATATAGCCAGTTGAGCTATCTCAGACAAATCGGTGCTCGCGTCTAATGCAATGGAAAATGATTCAAAACTAGCCATACGGTCAGTCAAAGTTGTTTTTATATGATTAGCCATCATTTCTATACGTCGGGCAACAGTTCGTCCTAACAAACTAATTTTTTCAAATTCATTTTTCTTTTCAGGACGCAAAACACTGCAAACTTCTAACACACACTCCTTGATAAATTTTCCTTCGCCTTTTAATGACTTTGCCAATTTTGAACTAACTATAAAACTAGCTTTCACAATATTATGAAGTTGTGTTCTTTGTTTATGAAACATTTGCTGCTGTTTTTCCAAATTTGCTTTGTTTGAAAACCCAGTAGGTCTGTAGACAGCTCCTGCATAAACTGTGTCATGCACTCTAAATTTAATCCAAGTTTGCTCAATATTAAAGGCTTTCAGATCTAACCTAGAATAACGAAATATATTTTGTTTAATGTACAGACCAGTCCCACCACCACGTGTTGGTCGTGGATTAGATATGAATTCATAGCCATCGATATACACAGCATTCACACCATCCTCCTCACGAAGCCATGTCTCAGTAACGGCAAATATATCAATTTCGTATGTAGAAATCAATCCATCAGCCTCTCTAATACTAGGCATCAGTGAACGAACATTCAGATGAGCGATTTTTAATTTCTTTCCAGGCATATATAAGGAAGAAAAATACGTTTTTGTTGCTACCTAAAAAGTCAATTGACACTAGATTAATACTAGATAGTAAAAATAGCAAAAAACAATATGCAAAGACAATGGAAAATAATACGTCCATACCTACACGGCTTATAACCGATTAATTTAGTAATATACAGCCAAAACAAAGTAGATATTCAATTTAAATATACACAGTGAGTCGTTAAGAATGGGAAATCTGGAAACTGGGAATAGTAGAGCCTTAAATATGAGGATTGACCGCGGCATGCCTTATACAAAGGTTGCTCGGTTAAGAGATACAGGGTGTTCAAGTTAATAATTTAATTTCTAAATTTTCCAATAACTCAGCAAGTAAATTGGTATTATTATGTTTTTCAGCATGACGAATAAGAATTTGACATCAATTTTAACGTTGCTCATAGGTGGCGCTGATTACACACTGCTGAATAGATAAATCGCACATAACTGAATCGAAAATTTGGAAGAGCAACCCTTTTTACATGAAAAATACGTACTTGTTTGATGTTGATATCTTGATCCGTTTTCGAGATATTTGCCTTCTAAAGTTTCAATGCAGTTCGGCCTATTACTACAATTTTTAGTCCTTCAAATACAAAGTTGGCTTATTCTTCTGAAAGTACTAAGTTGGCTTAAATGCATCTGACAGCAATCATTGTTTATGCTTGTTAAGCTTGTGTCAAAGAGTACAGTACTAAGCAAGTAGATTGATCTTTTTCTGTTTTATTTGTAGTAGAATAAGTAGTAAAAAAAAATGCCATAATGACTTTTCTAATAGTGAAATGCGAGATATGGTTTGTGTTTTTGCTCAAACAGATTTTAATGGACTTGTTGCATCCCGAAGATATTTAGAATTATATCCAAATCGAACACAACCAAATCATAAACTTTTTAGAAATCTTTATAATCGCCTAGGAGAAACTGGGTGTTTTCGTCCTAAACGTCATAATGGTGCTCCAAAAACAATCTCGGTAGAACAAGAGGAGGAAGTTCTAGTTCGTGTTACCGAAAACCAAGGCGTAAGTATTCGCCGTTTAAGTGCAGCGACAGGAATAAGTCAAACGTCTATCAATAGAATCTTACGAAAAGAGAAACTGTACCCTTATCATTTCACTCCCGTGCAGAATTTATTACCTCAGGATCCTGCGGCACGTCTACGATTTTCGCAGTTTTTACAGACAAAACAGAACGAGGACCGAAATTTTCTCGACAAAGTTCTCTTCACCGATGAAGCAATGTTTACTAGACGGGGAGTTTTAAACTGGAGGAATAATCATTTGTGGGATTCTGAAAATCCACATGCCATAAGGGAAAGACATTTCCAGCATGAGTTCAAGATAAACATTTGGTGTGGGATGATATCTGATTTTTTTATTGGTCCCTTTGTACTCCCACCGAATCTGAACGGTCAACTATACTTAGATTTTCTTGAACAAAATTTAAATGAACTACTAGAAGATGTACCACTTGAACTACGACAAAACATGTGGTTAATGCACGATGGAGCGCCACCACATTTTCCTCTGCCTGTGCGCAATTATCTGAACGAACAGTTTCCACATCGATGGTTTCGTCGTGGAAGTGAATTTCCTTGGCCACCTAGAAGTCCAGATTTTAACCCCCTAGATTTCCCTGTTTGGTCTAGTTTGAAGGATATAGTCTACAAGGAAAGACTTGATTCCCGTGACGAGTTGCTTCAAAAATTTCAAGAAGCTGCCAATGTAATCAGAAATAATGCAGGGCTGTTTTTTAACATTAGAAGATCTCTAAGAAAACGAATAGAAAAGTGCATTGAAGTCGGTGGTGGACATTTCGAGCAGTTGCTCTAAATAAATTATTCACCGGTATAATACTTGGGCGCTTGCATTACATATGACAGTTGTATCAACTTGCTACCCTTTTGACAAATTAATTTTAGAAGTCATGATTTTCATGTTTGTTATTGTTTTTACTATGAACACTCTAGAGACGTTATAA